>JANHFT010003341.1:104485-115704 GCA_032467955.1 Pseudoxenodon macrops | reverse complement strand
AAGTCTTAAAGTTGCTAAGTTTGAGGACCCCGATCTAAATGATCATCCAGATTTTTGAAACTTAGATCTGATAATCCTAGCCTCACAGTTATACTCTCATTATCTAATTGTGCAGGCAAAGATATTTTCAAGATTGCAGACATGCAATTGAGAACATCGATGAAATAAGGAAGCAATCCATGTGTATAGATCACTAATGTTGGACTAGATTTAGATTCAATCAAATCAAAGAGTATCAAAGCCAATTGCAAAAATCAGTGCTTTTTGAGAAACATTTCAGAAGATACAACTGTTTGTGGAGGAAACTCCTAAACATTATATTAATTTTTTGTTGTCTATAATTTTCTAATACATAAGATACTTAGAAATATACTCTCTCACACACAGTATATACAGTATATGTAGAGATAGGTAGACAGACAGACAGATAATATAGATCTAGATAGATGGGTGGGTTCTAACTTACCTCGCTGCCGGTTCACTGCCTCCTGCACTGCGTGTGCGCGTGTGCACCTTATGGGCACGTGCATGCACAATAGAAAAAAAATCCAAAACATTTTCCCCAAAAAGGTCAAAAATAAGATGGTGACGCATGCGCAGTGCCAGAAACCCGGCTTCTGTACATGCGCAGAAGAATAAAAAAAACCAAAAAATGCAAAAAAAAACAACCCAAAAAAAACGAACCCAAAAAAAGATGGCTGTGTCTACGGACCAGAACCAGCTCCGTGACATCACCAGTGGCTTACTACCTACTTGGTAGAACCAGTCCGAACCAGTAGGAACCCACCTCTGGACGGATGGATGGATGGATGCAGGGATGGACAAACAGAAAGGCAGAAAGGCAGACATAATGTATGTGTGTAAGGAAAGACCCACAAGACATTTCCAAAACCATAATAGGAATTCCTTGCCATATCTAGAATAGGTTCTTACCAAAAGGTTATCCTCTTGATTCCACATCAGTGTGACTCCTAATTTCCCTTGGACTTTAAGATAACCTGAGATTCTCTCCATCAGAATTCCTAAGTGGCTGTAAGGCAGCTGAGCCCTGGAAGTAAAGCACATTGCAACTGGAAGTGAAAGAAATTCACTTACAGGAAACATCTCATTTACAGATGTCAAACTGAAATATGAATAATATATGAAATGACATTCTTCCTCCTTGCCCTGGTGTGACTGGAATTTGTGGCTTTGAAATAACAAAAATGTATTTGTTTAATTAATGAAACTTACGGTTCTCCGTTGACAGTAATGTAACTTGAGGTCATTTCAACAGCTACTCCGTCAAGTTTTAAAACCACATGGCTTATAACAGTAACATTCTTAACCACCAAGTGTCTAATTTGCACATTGAAGTCTTCATAAGAGGATTTGCAGTGGGATGC
Organism: Pseudoxenodon macrops; assembly: GCA_032467955.1. Classification (NCBI taxonomy): domain Eukaryota; kingdom Metazoa; phylum Chordata; class Lepidosauria; order Squamata; family Pseudoxenodontidae; genus Pseudoxenodon; species Pseudoxenodon macrops. The sequence goes on along the minus strand of JANHFT010003341.1, from coordinate 114,319 downwards.
AAAGACATAATTGCAGAGTCCAGGAAACTGATAGATATCTCCATCAAAGGTCTTGTAATGGAAATTGCCCCAAGTGCTACACACTCTATGATTATGAGCTGAATTTCCAGCTGTGGATTAAAAGTAATATGTAAAACATTTTGTTCAAGACTATCCTCTTTAGCCACCTCAGTCAACCCACCCCCTTATCCACCCATTTATATTCTCATCCACTCCTCTAAGATGTTTTTTCCACCCCTTCAACCATGACCAATTACTTGAGACTGCCTAGACAAATCACTGTTTTCTTGGAAAGTTTTATTTTTGGGAGTGATTTGCCATTGCCTTCTTCTTAGGGCTGACAAAAAGTTACTGGCTGTAGGCTTTGTTCCTAAGGTGGGACTAGAACTCATAGTCTTCTGATTTCTAGCCTGATGCCTTAACAATACACCAAATGGCTGTCTTCTCTAGAATACATAGCCTCAATCATTCACATGAAGTATGGCAACATTTCAGTGTGATCATTCATTGCCATTTGACATTGAGTTTCCTTCCCTTCCACCCTTCTTTTTGATTGCTCTGCTCCTAATTAATGTTAAAGCCTTCTATTTTCACTGTGAGATCACATTATTGATGTGAACTCAACAATTCATATGGAGCAAGTAATCTCAGAACAATTTTTACAATATAAAAATATTATCTTTGGCCAACTTACTCTTGATAACCATTGTTGTTCTCAATACAGGGATCATGCTCACAGGACTTGAGGGAGCTAATGTGGTAAAATCTGAAAGAAAAGAATTCTATTATAGAACAAACATTTTTGCAATGCCACAAAGTATTTCTAAACCTCGCTAATGACTACACTTTCTAGTGACATTTCTCTCTCTAAATTCAGCATACAATTATTTTATTTCTTCCTATTACGATCAAATTTATTCGTCACCTATCCTGCAGTTCAAGGCAACTCTAATATTTATAAATGTTTAGTATTTATTTTGGCAGATCTTTCATTCTCTGATTAGCTGAATAATTCCAATATTCTGAACTGGAATTCCAAATAATACAGTGCAATTCTTAAAGTGCAGGTTGGAGGAATAACGATAGTTTCTTCATCAAATTGAAGTCCAGATGTCTAAGAGAAGAGTCTTTTCTGCCATGGCTCCTGCCTTTTGGAACATCATACCTCCCAAGGTGAGATCTGCACCCATCCTCCTGACCTCCCACAAGGGCTGAAGACCTGGCTCTGCAACTTGGCCTGGGCCCCAATAGGAATGTACCACTCTGGAGGTGGCTATAGATTAAGAGAAGACTCTAAATCTCCCTGAGGTACTTCATGTTTCCCTCCTCCCCATTTTTTATTGTTGTTACTATTGTTGTTTATTGTTTATCATTTTAATGTTTATCGATTTTTAATACTTGTAAGTCTCTCAATGAGATGGGCAGCATTTATTTATTTTAAATAAATAAATAAATAAACAAAACAAATTGACAATTCAAAGCTTTCGGAATTTCCTGGTAACAATTTAAGTTACACTGAATTTAGTAGGATCTTTTGCTGAATAAATATGCATATAACTAGTATACAAAATGTGAAAGCATGAATCCCTTTCTGCACTTCAATGTCTTTAAAAATGGGTAGTGGAACAGTATTTCAATTGTTAGCAAAATGTGATTATCTTTAAAGAATATTTCTTTGTGGCAGATGGCAATTACACAACAGAAAGAAGGGCAGAAGTCCAAATTCTGTTCTTTTCTTTTTTTCACTTTTCTTCCTTTTTTCTATTTCCTGTTTTTCTTCTTTTTATATTTCTATTGTATTCCAAAATTCTAGTTTAAAAAAAACAAAACTTTGTTGACGAGCTTGAACCAAGAACTGAAATCACGACTGAAATAGGGACTCATTGAATTTTGTATGAGGAAATGAGGATCCCTCAAATACAGGGCTGTTCAACCAAAGAATCTTGTCATGAATTTTTTTGTACTTCCTTGGTCGTTATGGCACCAAAAGGTATCCAGCCATTTTGAGAGAAGAAATTGTCAAAAAAAAATAAAGAAAACGAAATGTTAATTATCACTATTTTTTCCCCACAAAAAATAAAATGTTGTCTCCGAAATTCAGGAAGAAACTGACAACTGAAAATCCTGGTCAAGCCCATAAGCATGAGCACTGCTCCAAGCATTTTCTATGGTTTTTTTCATTCACTGTGGTCTTAATCCACCCAGAAGCTATTAAGTGTGGCTGCTTGCCAATAAGCGGTTACCATCCCAAGTTTGTTTTTCATCACAGCCTAATCTGTTTAACATAAGAATCATGCAACATTTCTCCACCCTTCCATTTGCAGAGCAACTTATGTTTGCCACTTATCTATATAACCGAAGAACCAGTCCTTACTATTTGGCACCACATGACTGTGGCAGTATAGCTTTTCTATGGTTGAAAGGTTTAATGATTTAATGGAGGCTTCAGGTTGAGTTGATTTCAATCTTGTACAGAAAGTGAATTGAATGAAATGCATGCCTTAAACTACTTTAAGGCCCATCTTGATGTTTCTTTTCATAATACATGTGAAAAAGACTGACTGGAAAATTAGATTTAGATTTGTGGGTAATATTGATAAAAAGCTAGAACTGAACCAAGAAAAAAAAATCCATCTATTTCCCAGGTAAAGACATATCTTAAATGTTGTATTTTAGCATGTATAGTATATGCCTCATTCTTCAACTTTAATGGTTCTGTAACTGTTCTATCCAAACCTTTCTTTACTACAGACAAAGAGATATAGACTTGAAAATGGCCCTTTTCTAAATTGGAAGGGATGTAATGACAAAGATCAAAAGGCAACTTCATTTTAAAGTACTTACTAACATGGGTGTAAGTTACTTACTATCATGGGTGTATTGCTTACATATCTACACATACACAGAATATATTTGTTCAACAAGATTATTCAAATACGGATTTAGATTAAACACTGGTGTGGTTTGTAAGTGTGCTGCTTAACTGACAAAAATGAGCAATACTTCATTATAAACACAAATGTATTTGCAATGCCCCATCTTAAAAAGCATAGTTTTTGCTGATTTTCCTAGCTAGCCAAACTCTCATTTGGAAGATTCCACTTTCATTTTAAATGGAAAGAACAGCTGGAGGATGTGCAATTATTTGCATGAAATAAACTTTGAAGGTAGGTGAACAGTTAATTTTGCTTTTAGTATGCTGGACAGCTGCCAATCACAAAAACAATTAAAAGGACCCGTTGAGGGAAGTAAGAATACAGGATTCTTTAACTGGCTTTGCAAGCATATCCCCAAATATTCTCTCCCCAACAAAGGGAAAGCTGGCTGTAAGCTTTTTCTCATTGATACTTTGAGCCTTGTAATGTCTTAGTTGTATAATATGTATAAATATGTTCTGTCTGTGTAGAAGGATGATATTGCCTGCTTTTTTCTACTGGCTTTCCTGCTAAACGTCTTGCCACTTAGTCCTTCTTTCTATCATCTCACTTTAAAGAGATTGAAGCCTTACTATGAGAGCAGCTGGTTGTCAAATCACTGTGTTTATAATTCTGCCCAGCTGAGCTCAAACAATGCCCAGCTCTAACAGAGTCTGCAAGTTCTTGCCTTCTTATACTTTGGGATGATGCCCACATTCCTGTTCCACTCCACTTCCCATTGGCCTGAGGGAAAGATGATTAACAGGTGATATGATTGCCATCTTCATATCTGAAGGGCTATTATGCATAGGTGATGAAGCAAATGTAGTTGTTGTTGTTGTTGGGCTCAAAACAATGAGTTCACATTACAGAATGAGAAAAGGAGAAGTGGAGGATGGGGAATGTTATATATTAGGAAATTTTAATTTAAAAATAACTTCCTGGTGGCACAAGTGCCAATGATGGAGTTTGGATGACCACCTGTGTAATTATGAATGGCCTGTTTTGGCAAGGGATTGGATCTTACTGGCTTTACTAGTTCCTTATCTCTGAAATGCTTTATGAAAATAGATCCACTGTGCAAAGACAAGAATGATTTGAAATGGTATGCCTCGCCGTTGGTCTGACAGCTCTTTTCCTCCCTCTCCTCTGTTCTTAATCAGAATAGGGGTAAAAAGGACCTTGGAGGCCTTCTAGTCCAACCCCCTGCTCAAGCAGGAGACCCTATACCATTTTAGGCAGGTGGCTGTCAGTCTTTTCTTAAAAACTGTGACGAAGCACCCACAACTTCTGAAGGCAAGCTGTTCCACTAGTTAATTGTTCTCACTGTTAGGAAATGTCTCCTTAATTCTAAGTTGCTTCTCTCCTTGATTCATTTCTGTCCATTGTTTCTTGCCTTGCCTTCTGGTGCTTTGGAAAATAAGTTGACCCCCTTTTCTTTGTGGCAACCCCCCAAATGCTAGAATACTGCTGTCATGTCATCCCTAGTCCTTCTTTTCTCTAGACTAGCCATACCCAGTTCCTGCAACAGTTCTTCATATGTTTTTGTTTCAAGATCTTAATAATTTAATCAGGTTTTAATCAGGCTGCTCCTTTAATCATGCTGCTGTTCTAAGAGAAAGCCCAATGCTTTCTGTGTCTAGGTCTTGTTGCTCAATCAAAGATATTAATCTGCAAAATCTGCTTCTCTTCCTGAAAGATCAATAGAAATGTGGGGCCATACAGTCTTATTTTTCACCTTTTTGGTTTGCCTTGTACATAATGTTACCGATACCTACAGTCATGTGTCTGCTGCACTTGTTGTTGGTCCCCATATTCGGACTGATTATCTTCATACTGGGATTGCTGATCCACATATTGGAATTGCTGGTCCTCGTCCTGGGATTGCGGATATTCAAACTGGGCATGTACTGCAGCAATAATTAGAAAAGCAAAGCATTACTTTACGAGAAAAATTCACCCACAACAATTCTGCAAAATATTATTGTCCTTCTAGTGTTTTATTCATTCTCTGGGATATTTTATTTTCTCTGTTCATCAATCAGCACTTTTAAAGCAGTTAAACGCATTCAGTGAAATATAAAATTTAGGATAGAAAAACAAGTGCCTGAATTAGTTCATTTCTGAGGGGTCCTTGGTGCTCTCTGAGCTTGGTTGTTTTCTTGTAGACATTTCTTGATCCAAACTCGTTAACATCATTAGTAGCAAGAACCCCTCATTTCACCCCTGAGCTACAAATATTCTCCTTTATTGGCAGTTCATTTCTCCTTCAAAAACACAGTTACAGAATGGCTCTTTGGCCTGCTGTCTAAAAGCAAGAAAAGAAGGCACTCTAGAGAAATCTTCTGTGAAATATTTCAATGTTTTGGCCCCATTATATTGAAAGCCCTATCCTTTCACCAGGCATATAAAATACACTGAGCATCCTAGCACTAGCAGATCAATTTGATCTGATATTATACAAGTATGACAATTTGTAATTCCTCCAATTTAAAATCTCTCCCTCCCGCGTCTCTTTCCTTCATGTATGATAAATCTGTCTGTGCAACTTTACTGTGGACGTACATGCATTTCAATACACATGTAGCTGCTTCTTTAAAATGAGTGAAATTTCCATCAGTCAAAACTCACTAAAATCCTATTGATTTCCGTTTTTTTTACTCTCTATATAAATAAGTCTGGAAACAATCTACCAAATGTCTTGTTACATATTATTGCAAACCCTCTTGACATTATTGGTCCTAAATACAACATATTTCAAAGTAAGTTGTTTCTTTCTCCTTTTTGCTTCACGAACCAGGTCATAGTAATTATAGCCGTTGGAATAACTTGCTAATATGTAGAACATCTAAAAATGTTATAAAAGTAAGTTTTGAGAGATGAAGCCTGCTTGTCTCCATCTAGAACTCAATAGCATCAAAACTGGAGCCACACCAGTAATACATTTTAGTCAACCATCCACCTTTCTAGTTATGCTCAGCAAGTAGCACAGGGTTAATGGACCCCTTTCCTCTGTTTTCATCCTACAAATAGAAATTTAATTTGTGCTGCCTCTGAACATGGAAGTCTACAACTATTTTAAGACAATGACAATTCTTTTGGCTTGTAACATCATGTTCCATAATTGTGTGCCAGGTGATGAAATACTTTCCTTAGTCTCTCTTCAATTGTCATGTGTGTATTTCATTGAGTATTCCCATTCTAGTACAAGAGAAGGAAGAAACACTTTCTTGAACTTCTTTCTTAAGAGCGTTTCAGAGTTTACTATTATGAGTCACCTTTTAGTCAACCATTCCCCTAAACTTAAACATTTTCAACTGATTTTACTCTTCGAACACTATGTTGCTAAATAATTTTGCTCTATTCCTTTCTTATAAAGAAGTAGCCGGAAGTATAGAATAGTCTAAATATTGTATATATGTGTATGTATATGCACAAACACAAACTGATTCCTATACATATACATTAGTAGTTTATTTTAAGTCTATTGTTAATACAAAATAGCTTACAATTTAAGTTATTTTATATATTTTACTATGATGGACTATGATGGCTATGCATATATGTCTACAGTGTGTTATTAGTTTATTTAGAATGGAATGACATTTCTGTCTTTCCTGGTTGAAATGCTACATTAGAACAATGAGGAGGAGGAGGAGGAGGAGGAGGAGGAGGAGGAGGAAGAGGATAGTGGTGGTAGTGATAATGATGATGACAATAATGAAGAAAAAAGGAGGAGGAAAAACCTAAAATAGATTTTATCTTTTTACTGCTTTTAAGCCTTACATTTATACTCTTACTAACATATCAGTTACCATCCAAAATGAATAATGTTAGATTTTGATAGATTCTAAACAACTTCATTTCATCTAAATCCAGCAAATCAAAATTCTTTGATATTAATCAATTTCAATGAGTCCTGGATTTTATGCTGAAGCCAGAAGCATATTAAAATATGAACTTCTGGAATTTTCTTCTTTTGCATCTCTTAGAAAGCTTCTTATCATCTTCTTATTACAAGTACCTTGAGTAGAAACTTTGTAAAAGTGTTTTGCAATAACCGCACTGATCTTAATGCTACTTGTCCAGTACGCATGGACAAAAGAAGGAAATGGAATCTTAATTCAGGCAGATCTGCTAAGGTATCAGAATAGCACATTCCATGTAGCCCACATAAACAGCCCTGTCTGTTGTGAGGCACTATTAATCATAATTATTGATATAATCAAAACCCCTGAAGTTTCAAAAGAGAGCTGCACTTATTTCAAATATGAAAGGGATGGAAGAAAAATGGATAGTATTTTCCCAAGAAGATACTGTATAGAGATACTGCTAAAGATAAATATTTCTGGTCATGGTTTCAATCAGCTTTTTACATGTTGCAAAGTTTTGAACAGTTTTGACCCTCATAATTTCCATCCCGACTTTCTCTAGGAAATGAACTTAGATGCTTAGGAAAACACCCAGAATATAATATTTTCAGAGTACCTTGTCTCTGTAGATCATATGAAATAAAGATCTGTTCCTTATTTCAAAAATGACTGATAAATTACAGGATCGTACACAATCCCAGGAGGCCATAAAGTTCACATTCTTTTGAATGGCTGATGATTTTAAATGCAATTAATTCAATGTTGGCTTTCTAATTCATCAAAAATAGCATGAACTTTGCAATAGACTTCAAGAGCTTAACAGTCTTATTACAAGCCACCTAAACAAGGCAGTGTTCTAATTTGCCTTATTAACCTTCTCAAGTTTGCAACTTTCCACATTCACATACCATAAACTGTATTTATTCTTGAAGAAAAAAAAGTGAAGATAAAAGAGAGAATTAATTTTCTACGCTTCGTATTGCATCAGATCCATTAACCACTGGTTTTTCTTTTCTTTTTATCATTTTTATCCATCAAGATACTGCTCAGTGTGTCAATAAAAGCTGGAATATTGGTGATTTATAGGTGAACTCAAGCAAGTGTTTTTTCAAGTCCTGATAACATTTAATGAGGCAAAGCAAAGAAAACAGTGTAAAATCATCAGACCTTCAAGAAGGCAGGCATTTGCTGAATGTCTTCCAAATGATAGGAAATGAACTGCTCTTAAACTTTCCTACCTTTCTGGTGGCTTAAGATGATCATTAGCATAGGTATCCATAGTGGTATTCGAATCCCCCTGCCTATCCCCATCCTTCCTGGGGAGCTTGGCAGCATGTACCATAAGACGGGCTTCTGAGAAGCCACTTGTCTTCTGATGCCTCTTATATAGCAGGCGTGTGGACTCTGGCTGAGTTCCCAGATAGTTTCACAAGTTCCCAGAGAGGTGGAGTTTCAGAATCTTTAGCAGGTGTACAGGTTGTGAGATGATGCTGTTTTACTTTATTTGGCATTCCTATGGCCATTGAAGAAACTCAGATGAAATGAAAAGCAAAGTTCATCATGTCTTTTGACATTTAATAGGGTTAAAGAGAAGGTGCAAGTCAAGGATCTTGCCCTTCCTGAGGGTCATGGTGGGGTATTGGTAAAGAGGTTGGGCTAGGCCCACGTTCAAGTCCTTCCTCAGCCGTAGGAGCTCACTAGATGACCTTGGGTCATGCACCTTTCCTTAACTCAACTTCCTTCTCAGGAATTTTGTTAATAAGGGAAAATGGGAGGAGGGAGCACTACAAGTATTATTTTGAACTCCTAAATAATACGTAAAGATTGGGTGGGGTTGTTCTATCCTGAATACACAGGTTCTAAATAACCTTTTAAATAAATACTCATGCTGAAAGTAGCAGTCACTAGAACAATATTACAGAACAAAAATAGAAAGAGACTAACGATTAAAGCTGTTCCTTAAAAACTTCCAGACAACCCAATGTTAAATTAACGGAGATGTAGATATTCTAATTATTTAGATAATTTCTTTAAAAAGGATTTTTATGTAAGGGTGAAGACTATATATGAAAAGGTATAATTGAATTTTCAATGAGGGGAAGAATCAAGGAAACTATGTCATAACCACAAAGACCCTGCACAAGGTCAAAAATCAAATAATAAGTAAGTGAACAAACAGCCAAATCAATCAATCAATCAATCAATCAATCAATCAATCAATCAAGACCTTACTTCGGTATGCTAGGGAAGGTTTTCTCATAGGGAAGCAACATCTTCTCAATCCTGCAACTTGGATTAATTTTAATTTAATCAACCTTGGCTGAGTAACAGTTACAAGGATCATTGGAGGTCTTCTAGTCCAACCCCTTGCTCAGGCAGGAAACCCTACACCATTTCAGACAAATGGTTATCCAATCTCTTTTTAAAAACCTCCAGCGTTGGAGTGCCCACAACTTCTGGAGGCAAGTCTTTTTACTGAATGTTCTAACTGTCAAGAAAGTTCTCCTTAGTTGTAGATTGTTTCTTTCCTTGATTAGTTTGCATCCATTGCTGCTTGACCTGCCTTCAGGTGCTTTGGAGAATTAGTTGACCCCCCCCTCTTCTTTGTGTCAGCCACTTAGATATTGGAACACTGCTATCATATCACCCCTAGTCCTTTTCCTCATTAAATTAGACATACCCAATTCTTGCAACCATTCTTCATATATTTTAGCCTCTGGTTCCCTAATCATCTTTGTCGCTCTTCTCTGTATAGATCGGGTGTCGGCAATGTGTGGCTCTGGAGCCACATGCAGCTCTTTGGGCCCCTTGCTATGGGTCCCTGCCGAACTGGATCCCACCACTGGCTTGCCCCGCCCCTCACCCTTCCCTCCCAGTCACTCCTCACCTGACAAGATAAGGGAAACAGTGGTAGATGGAGAGTCACTCCATATTCCAGAGTGGGAGCAAAGAGGTCCTGTACTTGCCTCTTCTTCTGGCCCTTGTTGGTGCTGTGTGCACCTTGGTCACTCAGGGAGACACGCACCTTTCTCTCCATCCAGAGACAC
>JANHFT010003341.1:93866-104385 GCA_032467955.1 Pseudoxenodon macrops | reverse complement strand
ATGTCCATGAGAAAGGATGGATGGACGAAAATGGAATGAGAGTATGGGTTGAAAAAGTGTGGTCCAAACGTCCTGGACGTTTCTGGAAAAAAACTGCTTTATTGGTGCTCGACCAGTATAAAGTACATAGCGGAACTATAAAAAAGCTTTAAAGAAGCGAAGACTCATCTAGCTGTAATTCCTGGGGAATTCCTTACCAGCCAGTTGCAACCTCTTGATGTTCATGGAATCAACCTCTTGATCAGCAAACCATTTAAAGTCTTTATGCAAGAAGAGTGGAACAACTGGATGGCTGCTGGTAATCATGATCTGATACCTACTGGACTAATGAAGAGTCCCACTATCAAGTTTGTGAATGGGTTAAAACATCATGGCACTCAGCGAAGGACGAAATTGTTGCAAGGTCATTCAAAAAGTGTGGCATTAGCAATGCCTTAGATGGGACTGAAGATGGTATTACATATGAAGATACAAAGAAAGTTGATATCAGTGCAACTGAGCTTCCTAAATTCTGACACTAGCGAATGATGAGTTCTTGGGGGTTTCCAGAAAAGTAGAAGAGAGCTTGAACCTTAAAAGTCTCTCCTCATTTGTTAATGACAGTGATGATGGTTCTTAATATCGCTGTTGACTTTACATGTTTGAAATAATATTCTGCTATATTTTATTAAATATATTAGTACACTATTTGGTTCAGAATATTTTTTTCTTGTTTTCCTCCTCTAAACCTAGGTGCGTCTTATGGTCAGGTGCGTCTTACAGTGCGAAAAATACAGTAAATGCCTGGAGTGCGGAAAAAGCTTCAGGGATTCATAGATAATCCCTGAATAAGGGAGTTATCTTATTTCCCATAAAAGGACCCACAGGAATAAAAGCGTACAAATGTAAGGAACTTGGAAAGAACATCAGTTTTGCACAAAGCCTTGGTGCCCATAAAAGGATCCATACCGGGGCAAAACCATATGAATACAAGACTTGAACATTGGGCACTATTTAACAAAATGAAATTCAGTTGTAAAAAAATGTAAGATTCTACATTTAGGCAAAAAAACCAAAATGCACAGGTACAGTATATGTGGTACCTTGCTCAACAGTAGTAACTGTGAGAGGGGTCTTGGAGTCCTAGTGAACAACCATTTAAATATGAGCCAGCAGTGTGCAGCAGCTGCCCAAAAAGCCAACACAGTTCTAGGCTGCATAAACAGAGGGATAGAATCAAGATCACATGAAGTGTTAATACTACTTTATATTGCCTTGGTGAGGCCAAACTTGGAATACTGCATTCAGTTTTGCTCGCCACGATGTAAAAAAGATGTTGAGACAAAGTTGATTAGGGGACTCAAAGATAAAACATATGAAGAACGGTTGCAGGAATTGGGTATGCCTAGTTTAATGGAAAGGACTAGGGGTGACATGTTCCAATATCTCAGGGGCTGCCACAAAGAAGAGGGAGTCAAGCTAAATCTCCAAAGCACCTGAGGGTAGGACAAGAAGCAATGGGTGGAAACTAATCAAGGAGTGAAGCAACTTAGAACTAGGAAAAAAATTCCTGACAGTTAGAACAATTAATTAGTGGAACAACTTGCCTCCAGAAGTTGTGGGTGCTCCAACACTGGATGTTTTAAAGAAGATGTTGGATAACCATTTGTCTGAAGCAGTGTAGAGTTTCCTGCCTAGGCAGGGGGTTGGACTAGAAGACCTCCAATGTCCCTTCCAACTTCTATTCTATTTTCCTCACATCACTTGGTTATATTAGTTCTGCACTTTTGCAATAACGTATCTTAAAAAGATGGGTTTTATTAACAATACTAGTAGTCCATACTGGGCTTTTTGGTTTGTACATAAGAATATTAATGTCCATGTGGTCATTCTTTGTCACATTGCAGAAAAGGATTCAAATTTCCCAGATCCAGCCTTGTTCATGATGCTAGGAGATGTTTACATTTGTTGGCCAAATGTGGATGATACCAGAAAAGCTGAGATGGTTCAGGTTTTGTAAGTATTGGGATAGAAAATCAATAGGGAATCCCAGGGCTGTGATGTACATTAGGAAGTTAAAACAAAAAAAAAATCTGAAGGAAATGGTAATTTTGTATTAGTGCAAAGTAAATTCTGCACACATTTCCATGAAGTCCCCTCAAAAAGAGCTCAACTCAAAGAGAATTCCATGTCATGGATTTGTTTAAACTAGAAAGGTGTAATAAGAATTATACCACACCCAACTTTCTCTTTCCAAAGTGACAGAGAAAATAATGTTTCTCGCACACAATGATCAATAGTATAAAAAAGTATGTACTGTAGGTATAATTACTCACAAAGTTGAAGAAACCTATTAGTTGGCTTAGAACTAAGCACGGACGAAGAATGCAGTTCAAACAAATGGGAACTCGGTAACAAATGACTTTGTAAATTATATTGTTAAGAATACTTCCAGTTACTGGAAAGAGGGGGGGGGAATTATGGCATAGTTGAGAGACTTGTTATCCCAAACAAAACAAAAGAATCCAGTTCAATATTTACATTGAGCCAGGTTACTCGTTTTCAATCAGTCACTCATCCTAAAATAAGCAAAATTAAGTAGTTATCTGCCAGTTATAGGCACACCTACAGGGCTGGGTTACACTTATACCCCATATGCTCATTGAAGATTACTCAGTTTGCTCAGAATCAAATAATAAAACTTTTCTCAACGGAAACACCTTTTATTGGTAGTGGAGACTGGGTACTAATGAGCATAAAATGATTTGAAAATTGCCTTCACACTACATAGAACAGGGAGCGCAACCTCTAGCTTTAATTCCAACTACATTTCACAGTTTCACTTCATGTAGTCCTTGGCCTAATTTGAAAATGAAGATTGAGAGGGAGTAGATGGGCAGTTCCACCTACTTGTGGCCTCCTCCAACTATTGCACATTGTGGCAATAGCAGTTTCCGCAAGCAATGCAGCCCTTGCAGAAGAAAAGTTTGCTTATTTTTTATTTAGGCAAAGTAAAGTTAAGGTAAAAACCAAGTAATTTTTACCTCAGACATGTCAGCCATCTTACTATGATTATTGGTATGAATTTGGGAGTTGAACAAGTTTATAGGTAATGGGCAAACCTGCTGATCAGGTAGAACAAGGTGCATCATTTGATAGATAAACTTCAGGTAATATATTGTTAAGATAACTATGTAGTTAACCACGGGCTCTCTCTGAGACCATATGTGTGGAATGTACCAAAAAGAAAAAAAAACAATAAAAGAAGAGGCATACCTTTCTACTTCCATTCCTAGCTGTGAAAGTTAGGAGTAGACTTTGGTTATCTTTTGGAATATTAATGCCTCTAGTTTGTTGATCCTGTCTATTTGTAAATAAAATGAAAATATTATAAATGCTAATCAAGTTCATTAACACCCTTCCATAGGAAGCCGTGTCTACCTCAGGTCCCAGGTTAAGGAGGCTATCAATTCTTTGGGAAATGGTGTATCACTAACACAGTGGAAAAATAGATCTTACCTTCTTTGTTTACAATAAGCTAAATGAAATAATTAATATTGTTGTTTTAAGAATAATATGTTACTGTGAGAAAAATAAATAAATCTGCCTACAATTTTTTTCAGCCAAAGAAATGTTAACAGTCTTTTTCAATCATCATTTTCCATGATGATCAGTATGATAGATTTAGAACATTCAGACTTTGGAGATTAAACCAAATCTCTCAAATGGCCTTGCAGTCTAGGTTTCTTTTCTTGTTGCAGGGGGGAAAAAAGACTATACTGGGGTGAAATGTCAGTATTAAGCTAGCAGATGTTGGCATGAAAGATGACCTTGCCTCTCTTTCTCATGAGATCTCATCACTACAGAAGCTGGCCAGGAATGAAAGGTTGACCTTAACCATATATTAATGTGAAGGCTATTTACCTAATTTTGAAAGAAGGAAGTCCCACACAGCTTTCCATGGTTTTTTCACTTTTTTATTTGCTTAAAAGACAGCAAAAAGTATTTTCAGTCACGTTTTACTTAAACAGCCAAGCATCATCATTTTTTGAGCCTCAAGCATCTAATAGATTTGCATTATTTTCCTAACAGTTTTCCCCACACTATTACCTTGACACAAGTGGATATTGAAGTACAAAATGTATTTATTTATCAAATTTGTACACCACTGATCTCAGTACTCTAGATGGTTTCAGATAAAAGCCATAAAACCATACAAAATGATACAGTTAAAAAAAACAGAGTTAAAACAGTATTAAATACAGAATTTAAAAGATGGAGGGAGCCCCAAAACTTCCTACCATTTTTTGATCCCCATGCCAGTTGGCAGAGCCAATCTTCACTCTTCATGTAAATATAACACAATGTTCCAGTCAAAATTGCAAGTAGTAGTGGTATAAAAATTATTGAAGGCAAAGTTTTTCAGTAAGCCCTATGATGATTTGCGAAATGCAATATTAAAAATTCTGTTTAAAAATAATGAATGTATCAATGAATCCAGATTGACTTATCCATCTGATATATACATCCATGTATCATTGTTTTTAATTAAATGGGTTGCAAACACCCATCTCAGAATAATGATGTTCTTATAGATTGGATCCTATGATCCATGGATGGATATCTCAGAGGCCCTAGGAGTTTTGAGATGAAAGAGAGAGCTCTTTGCTTGAGAGAAAGGAATCTGATCTCAAATTCCATTACCACCCCCTTCGGGAACATGGCAGAAATGTGTGCAACTGTTTGTTCTCTAATTTATTTATCTAAAAAATCTATATTGCTATCCAACTCATTCTCAGTGACTCCACGTGACTTACAAGGATAAAAGCCCAATACAAAAACAATAAAAGACAGTAACCCCTACCCATCCCTCTGGTGACAACAATCAAATGAGCCATTTGATGGGCTCCATCATACTCTGGGTCCTGAGGCTCACTGGAAAAACCAGGTCTCCTTGCAAAAGGATGTCAAAATGGAGGCCACTCTTATCTCCATAATGCTGGATTTCTCTTGCTGGGAGAGATAAAAGAAGAAAATAAGGTGCGTAGCAGTGGCGGACCAGGGAGACTTTGGAACCATAATAGGCCTTTGGATATTCTGGAAAGAAGATCCATGTTAAAAACACTCAAAGTAGGTAGGTTGGATTGGGCTTCCAGATCTCTATCAGCACTTTATGAAAGAATGATTTAGGAATTGCAAATAAACCTTAGCGTATAACTTTAATAGAGTTGAATCTCAAACATCCTACCACATAAGATAATAGGAACTAGTCCTTGCAACAAATGCTACTCAACATGCTTTGCAATTAAAATTTCAGACCTGATCCCACAGAGGAAGTTCAAGTTAAACATGGAAATTATGTTTTCATAATGAGTGACTTCATTTCAGCATGGAGTGCACTTAGGCACACTAGAGTTAAAAAATAAGAGTCGAAACCTGCAGTAATCTTGTGTTATAAAAAGATTTTCCATTCTCTCATTAAGAATGAATAACTTCAAATCCTAGAGTCTAGAAAAGGAAAAGGAATCAAAGTGTCTGAATTTAAAAAAAGAAACCACATGCAATGTTAGTCCAATAGTGAGCAAATAGCACTTTTCTATTTGTTATTTCAGGGCTTTACGGTAAAACAGCTGACAGTTTTGACCTAATCTTGAGTAGGATATGCCTAGATTATGTCAAGATGTCCTTGTTTATTGAAATAACTTCTTTTATTAATCGTCATATAGCTGTGTATGTACACATCTCAAGATTTATATCCTTTTCCTACAACCTGATATTCTTATCAAAATGATGATTGGCTCCTGAATTTATAAGCAGATTGCTATTTGCGAATCTTTAGTAGAGGGTGGATGATTGGTCTGACTTGTTATCATATTTATTGTAAGAACTGTGTCAGCGTGCTGAGTAATGCATGCGCCAAAAGCAGAACTCTGAGGCAGGTAGATTCCTCAAAGAACATGTTTATCGGATACATCATATTGGCACAGCTAGTGAAAATTAACTCTAAAAGTTCCCGCAGTTTCCCCCTAAGTAAAAGAGCAACTATTTCCCTCCCCAGATGTCACCAGTCACATTGTCCAATGAAAATAGCAGGGAGGTTGCTTGGTCACTCCTCTCCTCCTTCATTTGCCACCTGTTGGGATGACCTTGGTTCTCACAAGAAAACTTTTTGTTTGACTGACAGCCGGTCTATCTACTCCCCCTCCCTTCCCCCTTTCAAAGTTTATGAGGCAGGAAAATATTCAGCCAGGTTCATTTCAGAGTTGACAAATTGACTAAACTTATTGATACCTGTAAAAAAGGCTTAATCAGATCAGTGGGTGGGTGAGATGGAGAACAAAAGGTACTAAGAGGAAAATACAACAAAATTTCACATTACCATGAGGCTAAAACAAAAAAACAGAAGGATTATCCCAGCAACTGTATGCTGTAAAGCAGAGGAACACGGG
Source organism: Pseudoxenodon macrops (assembly GCA_032467955.1). Classification (NCBI taxonomy): domain Eukaryota; kingdom Metazoa; phylum Chordata; class Lepidosauria; order Squamata; family Pseudoxenodontidae; genus Pseudoxenodon; species Pseudoxenodon macrops. The sequence continues at coordinate 97,957 of JANHFT010003341.1, read as the reverse complement.
TTTCTTGTGTAAACACATTGAGTAAACACAGACTTATTTTTGGTGGTGGTGGTGGTGGGATGTGAGGGAAACAACCTCTACTTCCTTTATTATGGGCAAACAAGGTGCTTTCAGTGGTCCTGCTTTTCCCCCCCTTTGATTGCTGTGTGAGTAGAACGGCTTTGGTATCTGGAATTGTCTTTCCCATCATATGTGTTCCAGACATTTGGGGACACTGACTTTCCAAATTTTTAGCTTCTTCCCATTTAGGTGAAAGTATAAACAAATATTTATTAGAAATATATGTAAGAATCAAATATAAAAATATGATTTCAATATTATAGTGGTAGAGAAAGTAGAAGTATATACAAATATATGTTAGAAAATTCTTATATGTAAGAATAATAAATTAAAGCAAGAGTGGGATTAATGAAATATGTAAATATGTATACTGATGTAAGAATTGTTTAAAAGGAAGAAATTGTAAAATTTCTCTTTTTTTGTTTCGTCTTTTTAAATGTTCAATATAAAACTTTTATTTAAAAAAAGGAATGATTCTACCAAAATCATTTTAGCATTTGCATAAAGTGCAAAACGCAGGCAGAAATTCAAACAAGGATTTCCTGCTCAAGTTCAGTATGACACCATAACATAACTTGCATGCTGTCACTATAATATTTCATATTTCATATTTCATATTTCATATTTCATATTTCATATTTCATATTTCATATATATAGAACAGGGAGTTTGATTTAGGCTTGAACAAGCTGGTTGTGGTTTATCTTGAAGCAATTTGCTTTGTCAAGGAGTAGAAGCTACAAAATATCCCTGTTCAAAGTGTTTACTATCCCTTTTCCAACAGTCCCAATATATCCATGGAATGGATGGAATGGATATATATTTCCCAGCTGGTGGAAAGAAACCACATAAAGCTATGCAGAAGCTTCATTTTGTCCGTAAATTCACATTGGTCCATGAAGTGACCTTGAAGGGTGGTCTGCTTGAAGCATTTCTTTTTCTTCCCTTCAATCATGTCAGAGTCTTGGAGACTGCCTGGAACAAGTCCTTGTAGTTTTCTTGACAAGATTTCTCAGAAATGGTTTGCCACTGCCTCCTTCTTAGGGCTGAGAGAAAGTGACTGGCCCAGAGACACCCAGTTGGCTTTGTACCTAAGGCAGGACTGGAACTCACAGTCTTCCTGTTTCCAACATGAGTTTTTCTTAGATTTGCTGTGCTTGGCCTATTATCAGTCATCTCTAGACTGAGTGGCTGCTTATATGAATAGATAGGCATCTTCATGCTAGAGAGAATCTTAGAAATGAAAAAGAAGAGGAAAAACCCAGATTATCCAGTGACCTGAAAATTATTTTATGATGCAATGAAAAAAATATAGCTAATAGCAATGGAATAACTTGCGACAGAATGATTGGCATGTCTTAAGCCTGTTTCTCTCTCCACCTAAGAAAGTCAACTGGGGCAAACAAGGTACAGAGACCAACCACATTTTTGTTTTCCACTCCCTGCTTCAGTCTACGAAAATGCCTCTTTTACTTTTGTCACACATTTATTATAAATAAGGATGTCTCCCCATGAGTAACCCCAGCATGGAAGTACAGATTATATGTAATTCGTTTTTTCAAAATCCATGTTGCACAATCCAAAATACAGTCAAATTTTAATTCTTTGATTTCATTGGAGATTTGAACATGTGATCTGAATGATGTATTTAACTCTGGCAGGATCACTTTCATTACTTGAAAAAGATTTGTGATTGTTTCCTTGCCCACACACGCAGTACTTCAGAAGTATCTTTTTTTTGCTTAAAGCTGTTTCCTGCTTTATCCCCCAAGAGCTTTCAAACTACTCATTTAAGTCATCAGGAAATGTAATCTAAAATAAAGCAATTGATAAAACAGAAGTGATGCAATATTGTAAAAATAACTTTATTTGATAAGTGTTTGTATTTCTGTCCAGGTGATTTTGCAACATTAAAGGAAATCCCTACATATCTTCTTATCAATTTCTTCTGATAGTTAGCCTATATAATTAAGATTAAATTACCGGGAAACTCTGGCATATTTCTTGAGTAAGAATTAAAACTCCAGATATATGCAATGAGTCATTCAGCTTTCATTGTCTAAGAGGGATTGAAATAAGGATTTTAGCACATAAGGCGATCTGAACTTACTGCAATCATTTTCCTTGCCAGCAAAAATTAGCTCCCATATGGTTCACAACACTTTGTAGAATTGTTCTCAAATGAATCTAGGATCATCCTAACCTCAAAACGCTAGGATCCAGACATGATAGTTGGATGAAGGGAGGGGGGGAAGGGATGGATGGATGGGTACTGTCTCATCTCTACCACACTTTGCATTAACCTGTTCAGACAGGATGTGATGGAATTTTTATAAACAGAGGCAAAATCACATGAAGTAGTACCATTTTATAAATCCTTAGTAAGACCACATCTGGAATACTGCATCCAGTTTTGGTTACCACATTACAAAAAAGATGTTGAGACTTTGGGGGGGAAATGCAAAGAAAAGCAACTAAGATTATTAAAGTCGTGCAGACAAAAACATATGAACAATGATTACAGGAATTGGATATGGCTAGTCTAAAGAAAATGAGGAATAGGGGTGACATGACAGCAGTATTCCAGTATCTGAGAAGTTGCCACGAAGAGAAGGGGGTCAATTTTTTTTACCAAAGCACCTGTAGGCAGGACAAGAAACAATGGATGGAAACTAATTAAGGAGAGATGCAACCTGGAATTAAGAAAAAAACTTCCTAACAATGAGAACAATTAACCAGTGGAACAGCTTGCCTTCAGAAGTTGTAGGTGCTTCATCACTGGAGGTTTTTAAGAAAAGACTGGACAGCCACCTGTCAGAAATGGCATGGGGCGTCCTGTTTAAGCAGGGGGTTGGACTAGAAGACCTCCCAGGTCCCTTCCAGCTCTATTCTGATTGAGAATGTGAGAATGTCCTCACAAGATGGGGAGAAGAGTTTCTGCCTAAAGAATGATACCTTAGTTACCTTGAAATTCAGAATTGCTCAAATAAAATTTAAAGCTGCCTGAAAAACAAGAAAAAGGCACATCTCTTGCAAAGAACAAAACTTTCAGAAATTTCAAATTTCCATAGGAAATGAGATCAATCATTATCAACCTCTACTACTGACAACTGCAACAAAAAGCCATAACAAAAAATGTGCTGTAAAATTGTATTAATCAAGGTAATTTAATTGATCTTCTAAAGCATCAATGTTAGGTACCTTTAATCCCTAAGAAAAAATAAAGTAGTACCGGTAGTATCCCATCTAAAATCATGGCTGGGCTAAGAAAGAAATATGCAGAATATGGTGTGTCCACAATCAGTTCACTCTTACAAGTTGGCTACTCCACACAGCTATAAATACATATCTGGTCCTATCTTTATCTAAGGTATCCTCTTTTTTTGCCAGCCTCTGCCATGCAAATGTAGCTGTTGAAAAGCCCTCCAAGCATTCCTGAGCTAACAGCTATCAGGGGTGCATTTAAACTCATAAGCAAACTAGTGCAACTGGTATAACAAGTCTGAAAATACATAAAGTAGGATATCCTCCCATATGTAGGGGAGTCTAGGAGATTATTAAACCAAAAACTAAAATCACCTACTTGAACCGCTATGTGGTAGTTTGGCACTTTCAGAATGTGATGGAATGAGTCTACAAAGGGGACGGTGATGTGATAGATTCTAATAACACAGCAGGTTCCCAGGACGGAGAGAGCACATTCCAGATTGAAGGAGAGTGGAGGAGAGACAAGAGATAGTACAGTCTAGGGATAGATCATGGGAAGAGGAAGGGATTTAGGGTATCTCCTAGGGTTAGGTTAGAGTAGCATAGCTGGCAAGATATATATATATATTTAGTTTGATAGATTTTTATTTTTATTTTATTTTGAAAAATGTGTTTATTTTTCTTTACAAAATTCTATCATAAATTTAACAAACCGGTGACATTTTCCATATAATTAACAATAGCATGCAACATTCAATATATTGCATACATTCTAGTTAATCAATCTAACTCTATATACATTTCTATTTCTTGTTTCTAATGTC
>JANHFT010003341.1:41049-67118 GCA_032467955.1 Pseudoxenodon macrops | reverse complement strand
GAGAGGGCTGGAAAACACTGTGAAGTAGTATATAAGTGCTATTGCTATTGCTATTCATATTTTCCATGGCTTTCCTAAAATTAAATGATACAGTTATAAATTAAATTATATTTTATTAATGTGCTGAAGGCCTTTCACTCCAGTTGTTTTGAATCTGTTTCAGGCAGATATGTATAAGACATCAGTTAGACCACTATCAGACTCCCACAATCCAAAGTCACAGAATGGAAAGTTTAGCAACACTTTTTGGTAATAGCCCTCCAAACATAAATAGAGGGCATTAGGATTGCACAGTCTCAGTCTTTAAAGACACCTAGAATGATACTGTGATTCAATGTCAAAGACTGCTTAAAGCTTTGGTTAAACCAAGGTAAATTTCCCATATTTCAGGCAAGATCATCCAACAAGATAATCAAGGAAGATTTTAGAATCACATTTAATAGAATAATAGAACAACAGAGTTGGAAGAGACCTTGGAGGGCTTCTAGTCCAATCCCCTGCTCAAGCAGGAGACCCTATACCATTCCAGACAAGTAGCTGTTCATTCCCTTCTTAAAAGCTTAAGGAATCATGGTGGCTCATGTGGTAAGATGCTGGGTCTGCGCACCACTAATGTCTACAGCTCAGCAGCTCAATTCCCATGAGCGAATAAACTGTGGAGAGACAAGAAAGGAACTTCCCCCAATTGCCCACCAGTATTCAGGCATCCCACAGGTAAAGATAACACCACCAGAAAAAAAATTTCACAGAGGCAGGCATCCACCTCGGTGATCACTGGCTAACACGTGCCATACACTAAATAAATAAATAAATAAATAAATAAAGCCTAAGGAGATGGAGCAGACACTGTTTCTGAAGGCAAGCCATTCCACTGGTTCTGGAGACAAGATGTTTCACTAATTAATTGTTCTCACAGACAGGAAATTTCTGCTTAATTCTGCATTGCTTCTCTCCTTGATTAGCTTCCTTTCATTGCTTCTTGTCTTGCCTTCTGGTGCTTTGGAAAATAGGTTGATCCCTCTCTTCTTTGTGGCAGCCCCTCAAATATTGGAACACTGTCATCATGAGCCTAAGACAGAATCTTGGGGTACCCCACTGCTTATTTCCCTCCATGAAGATGTTGTTCCATTAAGGACTACACGTTGAGTGTGGTTTGTCAGCCAGTTGCAAATGATGATGCAAAGTGATGATGCTATTCATCCCACATTTTTCTTAACAAGAAGTAATCTATTTTGTCAAATCCAAGTATACTATCTTGACAGCATTTTACTAGTCCACTAATTTAGTCACTTTGTCAAAAAATAAGATTTGTTAGGCATGATCTGTTTTTGACAAAATCATGTTGGCTTCTGGTTATAGTCTTGCTTGCTTCTGGGTGTTCATAGATCTGTTGCTTGATTATCTTTTCCAGAATTTTCCCAAGTATTGATGTCAGGCTGATTGGTCTATAGTTTCCTGTACATTTGCCATACTGAACATTTGCCATACTGTTGGCCATATCATATAGAGGAATTCAATGAAGAAAGCAATTATGTTTGGAAGAGTTAGCAATAAAAGGAAACCAGGCCACCAAAGAACAGAATGTCTGGACACCATCAATGCTGACACTAGTCAGAGCATAGAAAAAAAGTAATGTACATCAAAGAAGTAATGTGAGATTGGAAGATGTGGAGAGACCTGGCCCATAGAATTGCCAAGAGTCTGACATGACTGAATGGATAACATCATTATCATGAAAAATAACTCCATGTCTACTGGTAAACAGTTGGTTTATTAAGAAGAATGTACACAAGATTATTTGACCAAAGTCAGAAAGGAACAAGAAGGAGATAATAGAAATAAGGTAAGCACATAAAGGTCTCCTATTCTCACAAATGACTTGTTGCTCAGGTGTTGCATGTATGGCTAAATATAATACATGTTATATAGGAGTTTGGAGGAAAAAGTAGACCTGCTGAGCCTTTGATAATTCTGCATGTTCAAATGTGTCCTGCAGTGAGATGGATCTGACCATAAATTCTATGGCAAATTATATATACAGTATATATAAAGCTTGACCAAGTTATTGTTCTACTTCAATGGAATGCCTATGCATATTTATACTGACATTTATATCTCCTTAGTGCCAACCAGCTGGAATGAGAGAAATCACCTGAGTGCACTGATGCAGGGCTAAGAGAAGCTAATTCAATGAATAATCCAGTTATCTTCTAGAGTGATAAAAAGTAATGTTTAACTAGTGTTTCTTGATGACACGATACGCATTATTTATTTGCTTCTCAAGTATTTCCCAAAATAAGGAATTTATAGAAGAAACCTTAAGTACTGCACAAAACGTAAGCCTGTCATAAGTAAGTGACAAAGAAGAAATGAAGTAAAGATAAGCGGTAAATTTGAATAAAAATTCAATATAAATATTTAAAGGAAGATAAAGGAAAGCCAAAACAATGGTTAACTGCAATAATAACAATAACAGCCATTCTTATCCCAATAGTTCTTGCTTTTCCCAATACTTGATCTCCATAAAACTACATTTTTTGTCCTTTTCATTTATTTGTTAAGCAGTTCCTCCCCCCCCCCCCGACATCCTGATTCAGTTTGTGGAGAATTTAACTTGAGTATCTGAGAGAAGGTGAAGTTTTTGTCAACTTTGAGCCGAACGTGGCAGCAGCCATTTTTCTGTTCCTCAGTTGCCACACAGAGTGAGAAGGGGAGAAGGAGGTTGGAATACCTTACTAGACACAACAGAGAGTTTTCTCGTAAGAACCAAGGTAATCTCTATTGGCAATGGGTAAAGTCAGGGAGGGAGTGCCTGGAGAGCCCACCAATTAACCAATTGGCCAACAGGACCTGTGACACTTGGGGATGGGGTTATTTCCTATTTTAATTATACTGAAACCACAGGAAAGATTTAGAGTTGGTTTTCCTTTGAAGCAATGCTGATATGATGTACCCAATAAAGAAGATCTTTGAGAAAGATTGTAATCTCAGAGTTCTGATTTGCTTGGGCTCATTAGTCAAAACCATGACAGCTTTACTTTTAAAAACTTATTAACAATTGGAGAGACAGAAGGCAGGAAAGAAGAAATCCATAACCTATCACGGACAAATTCAGAACTTGAAGAGGTTAAAGAGGGATTCATCATGTGACCTTTGAACATTGTTGACCTAGAAAAATCTTCTGAAATCTGTACAACATTTAATAATGTCCCAAAAATCTGTATATATTTCTGGAAAGTAAAATGGAGTATATAATATTTAGGGAGTGCATATAAATAAAGAATCTCATCAGAGAGAGGAAATGGGGTGGGAAGTAAACATTGTTATAGGGTTTAGTTCCCACAGTGGGTTTCATACAGTCAGGAACAGGTTCTGATTTCCTAAGACTGTTAAAAGCAAATGTTCACCTATTTATGTAATACGGAGCTGTGAGTTAACTTTAGGTCTATTTTCAAGTGGGGCAATAATTTTGGCATTTGCACTATGACTCAAATATGACTTCTCCTTAGACCATGCAACAATGGAATAGTTGTAAGGTTGATTACAAATCACGTGGCAGTGAAATGGGGAAGAATTTTATTTACTTTTCAGAATGAGACAAATATGTTTAAGGGCTTGCAAAAAGTATACTGCCAATCCACTTCAAGAAGTTTGCTTCTATAAACCACAGCCATGAGTCCCCATATTATATAAAGCTTAGCAAAATAAATAATCCTATAAATATATATTCTCAGAAGTAATTATTCTTGAAGGATTCTCTATATTAAGTATTATAAGAATAGATTATATTAAATAATATAAATACAAAAAACCCATTCTGTTTGTACCCCTGCATATATCATCCCAAACTGATATGGTGTGTGTGTGTGTGTGTGTGTGTGTGTGTGTGTGTGTGTGTGTATTTCCTCCAAATATAAATCCATTATTCTAAAAAGTGACATGTTAAGGTTGTAAGGAATATTTGATGGCAAGCTTATATCTGGTGCCTGTATCCTGATATTGGGGATAAACCCCTTTTCCTAGGTAGGTTCTACTTGCCCAAGCTTGACATATAGAAAATCTGTGCTGATTTGTTACTTGACAAAACAGGCAACCTGAAGCAGGCATGGGGGGGAGGGGAAGATGTCTTCTTCTGAAGTAGTTTGCCCTCAAGATGAGAGAAGCTCCTAATGTCATAGCCTACTAACCACTTGTCAAACTTCATTTACTCTGGAAGCTGTTTGGTGTTTGAAGTGGAGGAAATAATTAGATTGCAAATGTTGTAAAAAAATAATTAGATTGCAAAAATAAAATAAAATTTTATTTTGTTATTGTATTGATCTTGTATTATTTTTACGTTTACAGTTTTATGCCACTTGCAAACCCCCCCATGGATTGAAATGTTACTTATAGTCTAAAATTACATAAATATACTTATAAACATGCATAAGCACAGTGGAAGATGAATGTTTTTCTGATTATTATTATTATTACTGCCTTTCTTCTTTTCTACGATGTTTTTCTCATCCCCTGGAATGAATTTGCAAACACCTGAAGTAGTTCTTCAAGGAATGTGACACATAAGAAGCACAGCAGCATTTGGAAGTAGAATGAAAGACAATTATATTCATTATAAATGGTCTGCCAACATTATATGTTAAACCTATATTTAAGATCACTAAATATTGAGCTTTAGACTAAAACAAAAAAGGCTGGATAAAATGAGTGGCTAAAGTAAGTAGCTTAACTCTTGCCATGCCATCTGCTTGACCCTCACTAGTTCTCTAAGCCTTGCCACATACCTTGTGTACACAGTTGGGACAACCTGTTTGGTGGGATTTTTCTTAAGATGCTTTAAAAAAGAGAGAGAGGACAATTTACTGTCTTGAGTAAAGATTTGATGAAATTTACAACCCCTTGTCAAAATACAAAGCCTTCACTCAATATGCCAAATGTTGTGTCATATCGCTGAACACATTATAGTTCTTATTGGTTATAGGTTTGGAGAAATTGTTGCAAAACTCCAATGGGCATATGAGCAGTGTTCCTCTTTTAAAACAGTATTCCTAAGCATTCATCATGATGGTCTAGTAAAGATGTCCTCAGTATGGCAGGATCAACAGAAAAAAGCTTTTCCCCAGAACCATCTGAAGACATTTTGACATCTTGGATTAAAAAAAAAAAGTTAAAGAGGATCTTTTCAACCCAGAAAAGTTTACTAGACTTTGTTCTACCTTAGCACTGGTCACAGCAGAGCCTCTACCCCTGTGGCTCAGGATATGCTTTAACTGGTCTAAATGGTACTCTGAGTCATAAAACAGACCACGTGGTTGTAGTTTTCTATTTCATATGTAATATATTATCTTTGGAATTGATGCAAAACGTATTTATTTTTTTTAAAAAACCAGTGATTCTGTTTTGCATGGTACTTTAATTTTCCCTGTAATCTGGAAATTTGTTTGATCAGATCTGCTTGACTTCACAATGTACTGCAAAAACTACAATTATTTTCAGAATTTCCCATAACCATGACTTCTTGTGCTGGACATGTATCCAATGTCTATGGAGATTCTCAGTCATCCAAGAAGCTTCTTCAGCTCTGAAACGAAACGCCTTCAAAGAAAAACAAGAAAGTCCAGTTGCCTCTTGAATAAACACCTTTGGGGCATGTATCCAATGCTTTCTCAAAACACTGTAATAGTATTATGCTATCCTGGAAGCACCTTCTGACTATTCTTATACATAACTCGAGTATCCATACAAATGTTCTAAATAAATAAATAAGTGTACCCCCTTCGTGTTGTAGGAGGGGCAACAATCTGTTGGTTTATAATATAGTCTCTAGAGATTCTATCATGTGAGCATGTTTGCTTAAATTGACCCCAATGTACGATAACTGATCAGTGCTACCTTTACTGTTAGCAGGGACTCTCTTAAGGCTCCTAATCCAGTCTAGTTTTGCCTTCTTTTTCTAAAAGGTGTTAAGGTGAAAATCTCAATTAACTAGATATCAGATTAGATCAATCTTTTATTATGACCACGAGGGCAGCAGATGAAACAGATAATAATGAAAATATAGGAGGCTAAAAAGAAAAGGCATTAATACAAATGTGTATATAGAGGCATAGAATTGGGGAACCCAACAAGGTATACCTGAACAATGGCCAGACAGAAGAAGCAATAAGGAAGTCAAATTATCTGCCAAGAAATTTCTAGGGTAGATGAAAATTGTCCAGGATTCCACGTAGATATTCCAATGTTGAAGCATATGGCTCAAATCTATTGAGTCATTCCTGTAAGGACCTCTCTAGGGGTGGAAAAATATCTGAAGCCTGGTCACAGTGAAGGGCCAACAAAATGTCAGGATTGTGATAGATATATGAGACTAGGACCCATCTAGTCTCTTATATATATCTATATATAGCAGTCCTGTCCAGCAAGTTTGCTTGTTGGACAGGACTACTAGTAGTAATTTGTAATTTGAATTACTAGTAGTAATTTGTAATTTGAATTACTAGTAGTAATTTGTAATTTGAATTACTAGTAGTAATTTGAACAGCAAGCTAGGGTCAAGGAAGCCATTATTTCATTTGGGCTGAGGAAATTTGTTATGCGTGTGCATCTGTGAGATCCTCAGCAGGAGGAAACAGCTAAGATTCCAACCTCTTTGGAAAGCAATTGTTAATTCTTTCCCCTGTTCTTTCCTTTTCAACTTTCTGTGAGGTTTCCGTCCTTATTATGCAATACTGTAAAACCTTAAATTCTTAGTGAATCAGAGGGGTTCATTCTGGGAAAGAAACCTAGCCAGTGCACGTATTCTGGTTAAATCAGGTTACAAAAGGAAGAGGTGGTGTGTTATTTAATCTTGGGCATTTGAGGGTGGGGTGGAAAGATAGGGTAGAAAGTCAAAATGGTACTTGAAGCTGTACAATCAAAGTCCCAGGCCGCTTTTTATTTCCATCAAAATTGTTCTCCATTTTTTTTTAGCAGTATAAACCTTAGCCATTCCTTGCTCGCTCTCTCATATTCTTTACTATTTTCCTCTATATATATTGTACATTACATAATGCATGACAGAAAACAGGGAAAAAATAATTGCTGATTTTAGATAAATGGCCTTCCCTTCCCTTCCATTTCCTGCTTTTAATCTGTTTTGCATACTTTTTCTGTATTATACATAGTATTTCTTTATCCAAAAGGAAATAGCATATTCAGTTTGTACGTAGAACTTACGTTTGTAAAGTAGCTGCTATTAACTCTTACAAGAAATTGTACAAGTAAACTGAATAATTCCTGATAATACTGCACGAACTGCAAAGAAACATTATGCAAAGAGACCACAGATATTTTAAAGATACTTCTCAGTCATCACGTTGGTATGAGATCTGTTGATTATGTATGAGGAAGGTAAGAAAAAGAAAATATGGGGAACTCTAAGAGCAGAATAATTAAACAGGAAATCCTGTTCAGTAATTTGAATGTTTACTGTCATCTTAATCTTTGCTAGTCTCCCTTTCTTATCACTCTAATCAAAATTGCTTAAGAATAATTATTAATAATTTAAATATACCACTTTCTTCACAATGCTTGGACCCAAAATTCAAGTCCATGGAAACTCACAGCAAAAGCTACTGCCTGCTGTTACATTAAAGCATCTGTTATGCTGATTTTTCTTTCTTCAGTTCACTGATGATTAGTTATGCCTGTTGTTAAGAATTTAATTCAGTTTTGCTGACAGATACGTTTAAAACAAGGAAAAAATTACTATGTGCAGAATAATGCCAAATTTCTCAGCATTTCCCCCTACTCTACTTTGCGTATCCAATTGTTGCTTATTACTCTATTGTCATACGAGAAAAGGTGGCTACTTTTCAACAGGAAAAAAATGGACGGCTTGTTTTACTCAACTGAATTTTGGAAAACAAACCTTATCAAATGACACACAAAAATGAAAAAATAACTCTGTATGTTCATATAGTTCGTATAGTTTGGTGCAAACAATATTTTTATCTTCATTAAAGCAGAAAACAATATAGTCCAAATATAACTCATGATAATGTGTCCCAACTGACGAAGTAAGTAACAGACTTATGTTTATAGAAATACCAATCAAGTTTACACTGCCAATAAAATTAAGGAAAAAGGCTTGGTTTTTAATGGCACTGCTATATCACAATGTAAATGGCTTAAGTTGTAAAAATCATTGACCCTGAAGACGGACTCCAGTATGAGTCCGAAAGCTCAGAAGACAAAACCACTGGTGATGACCCAGATTGGATCCATCAACATTATACTGGGACATATATATTTGCCTTCATTTGTGTAAAATAATTGAACATCATTCCATATTAGACTACTCACATTCTCAAAAATGGAAATGTATTAGCGTCCTATTTTTTCATCAATACTTTTCACATTTAATTATTCTGAGGAAGTTCCATGAACTATCATAAATTCTCTATTTCTTCTAGAACCTCAGAGATTTTAATATTTTCCCCCCTTTTGGAAGATTTTTGATGAGATAATATGATAAAGAACATGGTTTTGAAGTATCATTTCCTGATTGCAATGGTAAAATTAAGCTTGTGGTGCTTTCATATAGATGCATCTATCCGTTCCTTGATATTGACTGACATCACCAAGATTACTTATGGTGTTCTTCATATCCCCCAAATCATGCTATGAACATGTTCTGGTAATCACTTTTTATGCCAATTCCTCATGATGTTGCTTTCATCTCATCCAAAGACCTCAGCTAAAACTGTCTTTTAGTTTCCCTGTTTTAAAATAGTGTTTTCCACCTTCTGCCAGCACAACCTTTGCAGTAGACCTGAGCAGGCATGGTGAATTAATGAAGTAGTTGAAGATAGGGCTAGAGGTTGCCATCTGCTCAACTACTTTGCTCCACTCCCATCTTCCATGTCCATGACCCAGTCAGAGAGGCTATTTTCGAACATAGGTTTAGAGTTCATTGAAAACAGTGCTAGATCTCTATTCAAAAACTGGTCCAGAACATCTCCAGGCACAGTGGACAACATAGCAGGTGTCTTAAACCAGTTGTTCTAAGCACCTACATATAATTGTTCATCCCTATGGCATTAAGGAGAGACTGGTATTTTCCCCCCCTGATAATGCTCAGAGGGAAGAGGGGAAAAATCAAAGGAAACCCAGCCATCCCTTTTCTTAACTTTTGTCTCATTAAAACATAAGGAAAACTCCACTCTTCGATCTCATTGTTGAAGCAAAATTGGGATCAGTGATGAGAACAGTGAATTTACCTTGGGGTATTTTTTTGCTAGGTAAGAGATTCGGGGAAATTATCTCAACACAGCCTTATGGCTGTGCCTTTAGTTACCACTACCAACTTGTTTTATGAGTGGTATGATGGATTGGGGATAATGGAATTAACCTTGTATAATTATAGTGGGTATATACAGTACTACCTACAGCTGGCATATGAACTGTGAATACACATACGGATATATAACACCAATGGTTTATTTCTCTCCTGTAAGAATTGAATATAAATCTCCAAATTATGTCACTGCTCAGTGGATTTAAGAGCTGGCTTCACCTTTGGTCATATTGTCAGTGGCAATTAATAGGTCATAGGCATGACTGTCATTGCACTTTAACTAGCTTTATCTTAGAGTAAACATTCATTGACCCAAAGTGAGTCAGAAAACTCCATATTAATGGTATTAATGTTATGTTACCAAAGGCAACATATTGAATGGTGAGGGTTTATTTTGGTGGGTGTGGTTTTTACTTTGGAATATTTTATTGATCGACCGATCGATTGATTGCCTTCACATGCAAGTTAATTGTTTTACATTTAATGTGATTTTTCCCCTTCTTTTTCAGTTTCTAACTGCTGCCTCCAGGTTCTGTTTCCTCAATCATTTATTCTGCTTTTTTCCCCATTAAACCCATTTATTTGTTTGTTTGTTCGCTTTATTAAAGTCATCTGCTGCCCATCTCATGGTTCAAGGCAACTCTGTGTGGCTTTTGCTCTTGATTCTATGTCTTTCTGTTTACTGAGTGGGCTGAAATTCATTTCTGGAGTGAAAATAAATGGAGATGTAATAAAAACCCATTTTTACCACATTCTGGTTTTGATTTTTTTCTGCAAAGGCTGGATCATCAAATCTTCCTTTAAAATCCAATGATCTTGGCTAGTGAGTGCTGTTGTAGAAGTTACGAAGTGCTATGATTTGCATGTTGGTTTAAATATGACAGTGTATTGTCCTCATTGAGGGAAGATTTCCACACCAGAAATAGCAACAAGACGTTCACATTCTTTACTTGCTGGTTCTGTGGTGAATTTCCCTTATGTCCTTAACAAGTTACCTGATTATTAAGGTTTATAGCTCCAGTTCCAGCTCTTTATGGGACACATTCTTAGTTTGGTTTAATCTTGCTCCAAATCAAACTAAACAGGAATTACCTTGATTCCTTGTTTCAGTAATATTTTTTTTTACCTTGCAAGTCATCCAGACTGAGATGAGTGGCCATATAAATGAAATAAAAGAATGTAAAAATTTCAGTTCCATTCTGAACTGAATTTAGGACACTCACCAATTACAAGTTGTGAAATGATTGTACTGATATTTGGGGAGGAAAAAATACCTCTGCAAAATGTTGGGAAAAAGTCATTAGCAGAATTCAGAAAACATTATCTCTGTATGCTATTCTCACCATAAGACAACAAAACTCACCCTGAACCATGTCATTAAACACACATTGCAAGTATAAATATAATTTGTTCTTTCTCCAAAATAAGTAATGTTGATGAGACAACACCCTTTTATTACATGCAAAATGCTTTTTTCACACATGCGTTTTGTTGTATTACTGTAGGGATCCAGTCTGTAAGTGTCATTGACTTTTCCTGACCTGATAGTGGGGAAATGGAACAGGATCCAATCTGGGTGGGTCACTGGGATCAGAGATTTAGTCCAGCATGAGCTTTTGGACTCATGCTAGAGCCCATCCTCAAGGAACTTCTCTCTAGCAAAATATGTGCTTTGCGCTATTCTATATGTAATATTTATATGGTGCCTGGTTATGTGTGGCTTCTTAGTAGTTGCTTGGGGTGTTGATAGTCAGTTATTAAGTTGTTGGCTGTTGTTTCCTTGTGCTGCCAAGGCCTTGCCTCCTAAGTACTTGATAAGCTGGTAGTGAACATCTAGTCTTCCAAAAGCTCAGAATACATACGAATCCAGTTCCAGTGATGGATCCAGATTGGATCCTGCAACAGGAACATGTATATTTGCCATCATTCATGGGAAAATGAAGGCTTATCATGGGTTCTGCAAGGTATCCAAGGAATTATGTCAGCCTTTGTCCTGAAAGGGTTTATTTCAGTCACATAGGATCTACTTTTTATTGCAATTAAAAAAAAAATTAAGCACAAAAAAGGCACTTGTCGGGCAGAAGAATTCTTCCTCTTGAGGTCTAATTTTTTAGGTGACTCCCATAATTGCACTGATATTGCGTTCCTGAAAAGTCAAAGAAGGATTCTAAGTGGAAAAAAAACCTGGTGACTTTCTCTTATCGCTCTGATCCCTATCCAAATGTAGCACATTCCCCATGCCTTAAAAGAGCACACAGAACACTTCGACGTGTGAGACTTAATGTTCTGTTGAAAACAATATTTATCTGAGAATTTTATTCAGTACACTCTGTCTATGCAGTGCAGTGTATATGCCAGACACGGGCCCCTATATTGCCAAGAAATTGGTTCATTTCCTAATCTGTCTGGCCATAAGTGACGAAATACTCCATTGCATTCGATAAAATATATAGATACTGTTTTTAAAAAAACTTGGCAATAGGAAGAAAAGCAGTTGGCGTGTTCATTGTTGCTTGGCATGCAGTACTGGAGTTCAACCTAAACAACACAAGTTAGTGCTCGTGTTGCTCAGTCTACAGTTAATCCATAGGATCAGATTGCTCCCCTGCAATTCTAAGCATTCAGGTTAGAAGTGAAATTTCTCCAAAAAGCTAAGGCTACTTAATGAACTTTTTTGGGAAACTTCTGGAATGAACTGTTCTGAACTTCACCTCCCACGGTAATTGCAATACTTTGGGCTACAGAAAAGGTCTATTTGATCAAAACAATGTCTCATCGTGCAGTTTAAAAAGTAATTATAAAAAAGGGATTAGGTTCAACAAAATTGGACTGATTTTCAACGCCTACAGAAACTAAAATGGTCTTTTCAAATAAATATTTTCAGAATATTTATGTGTTGCCTTACTAGCCACTTGCTAAGAGAGCTAAGAATTAAACAAGTCTGGCTAATATAAATATATCACATACTAAGAATGGTAGAAAAAGTATGCATTGTCTGGAGTTCTCATCTAATATTCAAAAGCAGTTTTGCCCTGGATCACAAGATTGGAGAAGGGACTTAAGAATGGAGCAGTAGGCAGCATCCTGAGTCCTGCTGCTTCTCCAAGAGGGGTGAATTGTAGAAAAATGTCCTGATTTATTTTTCTCTGCAGATCTGGCTCATTTTTGAACTCTATTTTTCATTTTCTTGGCTTTTCCTTCCACATTGAATTGAGTCTCAATGGTGGTTTTTGGGTGTTATCCTGTGTAGAAACAAACAGAGACAATTCTGAGCCATTTCACATAATTTTGTTCCAATAATCCATAGAATGGGTAAGAATGGAAAGGTAGAGCAATTTGCCAAAGGAATTCAGAAGGGTTTTCCGTCACAGGAAGTGACATATGTACAGGTAGTCCTCGACTTACAACAGTTCATTTAGTGACTACTCGAAGTTACAATAGCACTGAAAAAATGTCTTATGACCATTTTTCACACTTATGACTTTTGCAGTATCCATGGGGGTGGTAATGTGATCAACATTCAGATGCTTGGCAACTGACTCTTATTTATGACAGTTGCAGTGTGATCACTTTTTGCTGCCTTCTGACAAGGAAAGTCAATGGGGAGGGCAAATTCATTTAGCAACCATGTTACTAACTTAACAACTGCAGTGGTTTACTTAACAATTGCGGCAAGAAAGACTTGTCTTGCTTAGCCACAGAAATTTTGGGCTCAGTTGTGGTTGTAAGTCAAGGATTTCCTATATTGTACAATGAACACTTCTTGGCAAATTGCCTCATGGCAGTTCTGGTACAGATTTTACATGAAAACAAACCTGTAGTCCTTTTCTAACTAATACAAATGCAGTTAGTTCTGGCTTAAAAATTACATTTACTACAACACACAATAAACGACATTCTGGGGTTGAAGGAACAGCCAAAACAAATAAGAGGGATTTTTTGTCAATGTCAGTGAAACAAAGTTTCTGTTTGTTTAAGTTTTATACCTGTCTCCTTACAAATCTCTCTGAAAAGGGATGCTAATGGACGTTACACCTCTCTTGCATAATGTAAATAGTTGAATGGTCTATCAAATGATGTACCATAATAATTATAAATGATTAGCAAACGGATTTTCACATGAATAAATACAAATGAATTGCATTAGTCTAAACATAAAAGTGTCAGACAGCAATTCGATGGACAAATTCCAAATATCTCACCTGACACCTGATCTTCACTCAGTTCCGCAGGATGAACTAGCAACTTGGTAGGTCTCAAAGAAAAGAACTCATTGCACAGGGATCTGCTGAGAACCCAACAGATGTCATTCATTTTGGGCTGACTCTGAAGTGAACCTCATCAAAGATCTCAGATTCTAAGAGAACCAACAGGGAGTCAGTTTGGTGTGTGTTCAAGGCACCAGGCTAGAAAATGGTAAGGCAGTGAGTTCTAGTCCTGCTTAAGACATGAAGCCAGTTGAGTGACTTTGGACCAGACACTCTTTCTTAACCCTAAGCAGCAGACATAACAAAACTTGCAAGAATGGCTCAAGGCAATCACTAGGAGTTAACACCGATTTGAAGGCATATTCACAAAAAAAGAAATAATATGGGGAAAGTAGCTAGCAGTATAGCATTAGAATTCAAAACCTTTTCTAAAAATGGAAAAGTAAGTTGGAAGAATTTCATGCAGACCGCTGTAAGGGTTACCTCTCCGGAGAGTTCCAGCCCATTCATGAACTTTTGAATGCTCAGCCAAAAATTGGTTCCTGTTTGTTTTTCAAGGCTGTAAGTGTGAATGAGAAAAGGATGTGATGGACCACAGAGAAATGCAATCCCAAAGTTCTGCTGATTTTTCCTATAAGTCAACAGGTTGTTGTTTTTTAAACAAGTTTTCTGCACTTTTCAAAATACCAGGGCCACACCAAATCTTAGAATAATTCTCAGAAGCATTCAAAAATAATTGTTCCACATGAAGTTAAGCAATGTCTGAAATCTATTAATATCCCTAATGTTGTTACAATTGGAAAAATAATTTGTCCTACACAAGCTGCTGTATTTTTTGGAGTGTAAGATGCACTCCCCCCCCCAAAAAAAGTGGGTGGAAATGTCTATGCGTCTTATACTCCGAATATTGTGTGGGAGGGAGGGGGTTGGTGTGGTGCTGATCAACTGTTCTTGAATGGGCAGCGGCAGTGATCGGGCAGCAGCAAATGGGCTGTGGTGCTGGCAGCAAATGGGTGGCGGCGAATGGGCCATGCCGAACGAGAAGTGGCTAATGGGTGGTGGCGGCAAATGGACTGCGGCAAACAGGCCAGATGAATACCATATGGATGCTTGGAGGCAGAAGCAGATTTTCCCCCCTTGTTTTCCTCCCCAAAAGCTAGGTGCGTCTTACAGTCCGGACTGTCTTATAATCTGAAAAATATGGTATATATACAGCTATTTTTCCTGTTTGCCAGTCTCATATGATAAGACTAATTTTAATGTTTTCATTTTGATTTTGACTCAACTGATTACGTATTTCATTGTAACTAACTCATTCCAGTTTTTGAAGTTGCTATATCTGTTTGGCTATCCATTATACAGCTGCAGGATACTTGTGGTTTGCAAATTAAAAAAATGCCAAGGTGATAAGTTTTTAAAGATATTTATAACAGGTCACAGCATATCGGAGGCCTTCCATGGGTAAGCACCTTCTCTGGAAAAATAAAACATAAAAACATAGATCCTTATCCCAGATATAAATAGATGCTGGAATATTTTTGTTCCTCTGCATTTGCATACAAATGACAGTCAGTTGCATACAAATGACAGAGGACCAAGCTAACAACACATTAGACCAAAGCCTTTAGAAGCAGGAAAAAGTGCTCAGAAAATTGTCACGGGAACTTTAACTCTATCCTTCAGCCACCTGCGTAAGTAGTACGATAACAGCTTTTCAGGATACAATCATTTTGGGTTGCGGTCATGGGACACATTATCAAGCAAATATTTGTTCTTTGAATATCACTAAGCTAAATGGAACCACTTCCTCAACATTTGCCTTGGGGCAGAGTTGTCATCAGAGATGCCTTAAACAACCTGCTGCTGAAACTCGCTTAGTCCAACTCTCACCAGTTGTCAGAAATGCCTTTACAATCCAGGAACTGACACCCATGTGTTCAAGCTCTCTGCTGGTCCTTCCTTTATGGTTTTTCATTTCATATTCTGACCTGAGTCAGAGGAAGAGATTAAGTAGACTCTGTTTATTGCACGTGTAACACAGTACTAAAGAACCCACCAATAATGCCATTGAATCTCCATTTCAGCCCACAGTTTTCCCTTAAACCGAATTCCCCAGTTCCGTGAACTAGGTCCTAGCTGACCCATGAGGGGAAAGAGGGGAGTCACAATACCCACAAGTACCAAGTCTGCAACACATCCATGGTTTCAAAAAACAAAGCATGATCCAAGAGTCAAGTACAACATCTACAAATGAAGTCTGAAATCCAGACCCAAGAATCATGATCCAAGATTCACAAGGCAGGGTCCATGAAAGCTGGGAAGGTACACATCAAAGCAAAGAGGTGTTCCTGAAAAACGCATCTTCCACAGTGTCCGGCTAAATCAACCTATCCCAGGTGTTCCTTGTGATAAGTGATGGGGCTGCTTCCTCATGAGCAACCTCACCAATCTCCTTTGTGCCTCCCTCTGCTCCGCTCTCCACACCCATGGATCAGACAAGGGCAGCAGCTGTTCCTCATTGTGGCAACCTGTAGCCTGTTGTCACCACAGGGCCTCTGCAGCTGATCCTCTCCAGCAGGCAGCTACCCATCCAGTTGGTTGTCCCTCCCAATGCCTGGTGGCCTGGGACTGCATTGTCCTCAGCCTCTGGACTCTCACTGCCATTCTTATCAGATGGTCCTAGTTTCAACACCTCCTCCTTCTCTGAGCTGGGGACTCACAGGGCCATCACATACCATCAGACCATTGACCTCTTTAGTACTGTTGGGCAAAGTAAACCATAACATAGTTGGAAGCTTCAAAGACGACAGATTTTGGATCGATTGCCACAGGGATGGGTTCTAACTTACCTCGCCGCCAGTTCGCTGCCTCCCATGCCGCATGGACGCGTGCATGCCTTGTGGGCACGTGCATGTGCAGTAGAAAAAAAACCCAAAAAGTTCCTGAAAAAAAGGCTGTAAACAAGATGACGACACATACACAGTGCCAGAAACTCGGCTTCTGTGCATGCGCAGAAGAAGAAAAACCGAAAAAAATTCAAACCCCCCCTCCAAAAAATAAAATAAATAAGGATGGCAACGCCCACAGAGCAGAACCAGCTCCCTGACATTACCAGCAGTCTACTACCTACTCGGTAGGACCGGTCCAAACTGGTAGGAACCCACCTCTGGATTGCCAGACTAAACTAAACTAAATCAGATTAACTGTATTGTGGCCATAAAACTATTCAAAGCATGAAATTAGTCTTTGACCTAACTTCTTAAGTAACATTGATCTGTAGCAAAAGATATATACTAGTAACTCACAAAGGTTGGCTGAGTGATACCTAATTCTGGGTACACCAGAAAAATGTAAGCAGCACACATGCTCTCAGTTCTCAGAATGTCCATGATAGGATTCATGTAAAGAGGAGAAGGAGTAATATTGAGGAATAGAAGGAACAGCTGCAACCAAGACAATGGTCAGATAAAAAATGACTGAATTTGGGACAGGAATGTACTCTAAGTAAGTATCTCAGATATGACCTTCCCTAGCTCTCATGAAGATAAATGAAGGCAGGGGGAAAGCATTCAGACTTGCAAAATTCTATTAATGTAAGCTTATAATAATATTAATATTATTATATTAATATTAAGAGTCATGGTGGCACAGTGGTTAGAATGCAGTATTGCAGGCTAATTCTGCTAACTGCCAGCAACTTGATTCTCACTGGTTCGAGGTTGACTCAGCCTTCCCTCCTTCCAAGATTGGTAAAATGAGGACCCAGATTGTTGGGAATAATATGCTGACTGTGTAAAATGCTTAGATAGGGCTGTAAAGCACTGTGAAGCTGTATACAAGTCTAAGTGCTGTTAATATGCATGACTTAGCGATAATACTTAGACTTATATACCATCGCATAGTGGCTTATAGCACTCTCTGGGTAGTTGACAGAGTCAGTACATTGTCCCCAATATTCTGGGTCCTCATTTTAGCAACCTCGGGAGGATGGAAGGTTGAGTCCATCTTGTGCCTTGTCAAGGTCGACCTCCTGGCTGTGGGCAGAGTTAGCCTGCAATACTGATTTTTAATCACTGTCCCATCCTGGCTTTGTTTTCCTTTTCTGATATAACTTGAAAAGCTGATAGTTCCCTTCCCTCCAGCCTTATATTCAGCCACACTACTGTTTACATGTCAGGAAGAACTACTTTTATTAAATTAGGTAAAAGTAATCTTACGGTATGTTTTCTTCCATTTTAGTTTGCTAGAAAGGGCTGCTTTCCAGCATTCACAAACAAAACAGAATACCTGAGAGGTTTAGATAAATATTGAGGTTTATAGTAATGTCAAGTATAAAGTTTAGGAAAAGCACTAACATTGAGTTAAAAAAAAAACATTCAAGAGCAGCTAGAGAGGATTAAGAATGATCAGCGAGCACATTATTCTGACTAATGGAAAATAAGACACACACACCTCAAAAAAAGAGGAAAAGGAACAGCGGAAAAAGAAAAGAATACCTCATGAACTGGAGGACTTCACATTGAATTGTTTTGTCATAGATTATCCTATAGATTACTATATAGATAGATAGTAATTGGCTTACAATCACAATTGGGACCATAACATTTGCCATTAAGTACAGTTATTAAGTTAGACATCATGTGAGTCTGTAGAGATTTTCAGTCATCCAGGTCATGGTTGTCCCAAAGGTGCTTTTTCAGGAAGCAACTGGACTTTCTTGTTTTTTCTTTTGAAGATGTTTCGCATCTCATCCAAGAAGCTTCTTCAGCTCTGACAGATAAGCCTCCAAATGCTTCAACAACCCTTCAGACTTTTAGCTATAAAATTTGGGATGAACACCCTTTGAATGGTGCGGGAGTAGGAATGAATTTCCAGATGAAAAATTTCAGACTACAGGAACCAGGAGCATGACTCATGTGACCCTGAGAACATAGATAAAGCTCCAAATTACCAGCTGTCTGCAAGGAGTATAAATCCTCCCATTCCCCACCATCCGGTCAGAGTTGAAGAAGCTTCTTGGATGAGAAGTGAATCGTCTTCAAAAGGAAAAAAGAAAGAAGTCCACTTGCCTCCTGAAAAAATGCACCTATGGGACATCATGTGAGTGCATCCAATTTTAAAATATTTTTTGCCACAATCATTAAGCAAGACATCACATGACTATGTTTTGTCTCCTTCCTCTGCCCGTGTCTCCAGTGACCTTGCTTGATAGAAGCTTGCTGGGAAAGTCACAAATGACAATCATGCAAACCTGGAATGCTGCAATTGTTGTAAATGCGAGCCAAGTACCTGGATCACAATCACATGCCTCAGGGAATCTGTGACAGTCAAAAGTGCAAGGGCCAGTTGTAAGATGCTTCTTTCAGTGCTGACATAACTTTGAATAGCCACAAAATGAATGGTTATAAGTTGAGGACTACTTATAGAGGAATTAAGAGGGATCTAAGCATTAATTAATGCCAGCTATGGTCAAAGGCACTTGGATCCAATTCAACCCTTGTTTTCTACATAAGTAGCTATTTATGCACCTTTTAGCCTTTCTACATACCAGGCCGTATTGTGGAAAACATTTGTACAACTGTAATCTAACACTCATAAAGTTTTTTGATAAACCACAGAAAAAACAGATAGAAGGGAATGCAAACTTTACTTTGAAGTGTCCTTCGGAGGATTTGTACAGGATTGGAAGTTCTGGGGAGGGGAGTTGCAATGCAGAAATGAAAAGAGCTTTCCTTTCCGTGAAAGTTCTCAGTGTGCCCTCCTGTTCAAAAATATTGATTTATGGCCTTGTGGTTTGCAATTTGCTACAGATGATAAACAAGAGATTACAGATTAATAGATGGATGGCCTCCTCAGAAAAAAAAATATTTCCATGTTGACAGTACTTTTTATTTGGGTCGGCACTAGCCGCACTACATTCTTCCAGCCAAATATGATTAGGATAGTTTTCTAAAGATAGGGTTAGAATGTACCTCCCAGATTGGCAGGTGCTTTTTGCATTTTTCTACCTTTAATGGACTTTTTGAACAGTGGTCTTACAGAATTGCATAAATGCTGCAGTCATCCCCATGTGCAGCATTTTGTAATGTGTTTTAGCTTAGGCACTCTGAGATAATACAGTCAGAGTAACTTAAATAAATAAATACAGGTTATGTGCAGGTTAATTTAGGCACTCTGAGATAATACAGTGAGTGTAACTTTTAAATAAATAAATACATACATACATACACAATAATATTGGATGAATCAATCAAACAAACAGTTAATTTTAGGAAACTATATCATTCTGAACATCAGACTAGATGTCCCCTAATAATTTAAATTTAAAATTAGAGGATCATCTTGCTGGAATTGGTTTTTATCTCTAACATCTGGGAATTATCTGGGTAACCTTGTGTCTGAATTTTGGCATGGGAGTCCTTTGCAAGAGTTATTGCAAGAGTTATCACGTTGTTCTGAAATAAAGGTATAGGCTCTGTAGTTTTTAAAGCAACTTCCTTGCATTGATTTCTATAAAAATCAGATAATTTTTATCATTTATAACATACTGGTTTACCTGTACATTTAATCCTGTTGCATTCAAAAGTAATGGAACATTACACACTATACAGATGATGTTTTGGGACTAGTGACACTAGAGATGTTGCTTTTCCAGATCTTGACCTGGATCTGGCATTGAATCAGTTGTCCTACCACCTGAGTAAACTCGAGATAGTCTAGTGACTAGTCGGTGACTTCAGAATTGGACTGCATGATTTCTGAAATCCATGAATATAAAAAGTTCCCTTCAGAGAACTTCATATATTTTCCCAGCTGCATAACTAAGATGTGGAATAGGAATGACAACTAGAAGACACGCAGTTTGAATGTTCAAGAAAGCATCCCAATTTTCTTTCAACACCCATTTAGTGAAACCAAAGGTGCTTTTTCTTCAGCTTCTTGGATGAGAAGCAAAACATCTTCAAGAAAATAAAAGAAGAAAGTCCAGTTGCCTTTTGAAAAAGCACCTTTGGGACCACCATGACCTGGATGACTGAGAATCTCCATAGCCATTTAGTGACACAACAGCCACGATCCAGCCAAAATGCACTATATTTTAACTCTCTCACTAATTTCATTGAAGGAAATCTGAATGGGTGCTTTTAAATGTACTTACCTTTGATGATTTTTTTCCACTTGCTTTTATTAAAAAGAATACGTATGATGTTTATAAAGTACAAAAAGAAGATATCATGGGCAGGTTGATCTTTGTACATGCAATCAATAACCGAGGGAGCAATGCAGATAATTCTTGTTTAACAACCACTCATTGAGCCTCCATTGGAACTTACAATGGTGCTGAATGGGTGTGTTGCAGAGGTGGGTTCCTAACGGTTCAGTCTGGTTCTACCGAACTGTTAGTAACTTGGTGGCCCAGTTTGGTAGAACCGTTGGCGACCCAGGCCTGCCATGCCCCGAGCCGGTTCTTTCAGTGGTGCCATAGGTGCCGCCATCTTTTAAGCACTGTGCATGCGTGCATGCACAGCGCGCCCCTGAGCAAACTGGCAGTAAGAAGTATCAGAACCCACCATGCTGAATGAGTGGTACTTACAACTGGTCCTTGTAGTTGCAGCCATTTTCAGGACATCTGAAATCACATTTATTTGCAAAGAATTCCTAGCTGGGGTTGGGCCTAGGACTGGACTGAAAAAAGAGAGTTTTTTTTCTCTTTCAACTTGTTTTTCCTTTTTCGCAGCCCAAAGTTGACCTCTGATGTCCCAGACAATGATACAAAAGGGCATTTTGGTGTATTCAAGAAAGGGCTGTTTTGTGCTCCTCCCCTCCCTCTTCTGTACATCCCATACAGGCCAGCAGCCAGACTGGGCGTACCTTGTCAGCAGTGGGAACAAAAAGATTTTTTAATTATTTATTTATTTGCCAAACACGTATAAGATAACAGATATAGGTATAAACATGATTATGAATACAGGAAATGGATATGAATAAATGGGGACAGTAGGACAGGGATGGTAAGCACATTGGTGTGCTTATGCATGCCCCTTACAGACCTCTTAGGAATGGGGTGTGGTTAACAGTAGACAGTTTAAGGTTGATGGTGGGAAAAGAATGCTTGGGTGGTAGAGTGTTGAGCAGCAGGGGGTCAAAAGGCATAGATGAGGGCAGTGAGGGGGAGGTGCAATACCCCTGAGGTCATAAGTGAGGGTAGGCTGTCAAGCACTCAAATCTTGATCATATGACCACAGACGCACTTCAATAGCTATAACTTCCAGAGATCCAGAGTCCAGAGATATTTCACAAGAAGAGTGCTCCACTCCTCTACTCAGAACAAAATACCTTATACCACCAGACTTGAAATTTTGGGCTTAGACAATTTAGAACTTCGCCATCTTCGGTCTGACCTAAGCGTAGTATATATAAGCATATGCTATAATGTCCTTCCTGTCAATGAATACTTCAGCTTCAACCAAAACAATACAAGAGCACACAATAGATGGTTTACTCATGGTAAACTGCTCCAAACTTGATTGCAGAAAATACGACTTCAGTAACAGAGTTTTCAATGCCTGGAATGCACTACCTGACTCTGTGGTTTCGTCTCCAAACCCCCAAAACTTTAACCTTAGACTGTCTACTATAGACCTCACCCCATTCCTAAGAGGTTTGTAAGAGGCGTGCATAAGTGCGTGCCTACCATTCCTGTCCTAATGTTCCCTTTTATCCAAATCCATCTCATGTATTCATAATCTTGTTTATATTTGTATCTGTTTTCTAATATACACTTGATAAAAATAAAATAAAATATAATAACAACAAGAACAATGAGTGAGTCATAAGTCCTTTTGTTCAGTGCTCTTGTAAACTCAAATAGTCATTAAATAAATGGTTGTAAGTCGAGGACTACCCGTGTTGTATGAAAGAACAAAAACCCATAGTAGTCATTGAGGGATGAACATCCAGCACATGATTTCACTAGTTTAGTAACATTAGAGGCAAATCTCAAAGGAGCATTTTTCCCTAAGCCACCCAGACCGTTTTTTTCTTGAGGAAAAGACGTTTCCTTCCTCATCCCAAAAGCTTCATCAGTTTTTGGATGAGAAGCAAAACAGCTGCTTTTTGGAAAAAGCACCTTTAAGACAATTGTGACCTGGATGACTGAGAATCTCCACAGACATTAGAATCCATCATGATAGAAGGTATCATTACAGGTCAAAGGTAATTCGTTATCTATTCATGATTTGAGGAGAACATATCCCACCTCTGTGAAATTTTAACATTCTTCTACTCATTGGTTGTAGGAGAACCTATACTGAAGAAAAGGGCTTATGATCTTACACATTATAGGCAAAATCAATTTCCCGTTTGTATACCTTGTTCTTTTATATTAGTCATTATAATACTAGAGATCCAAAATTAGCTGATATTTTTAGCAGCATGTTCTTTCCCCAAACATTGATGTTTATTATGAATTGGCAAAGAGATTATCAGGATTTTTTTTCTGACCAGAACAAAATTGACATCTGTAGATCCTCAATTAACCGCAATAGATAGCAGTAAATGGAAAATGGAACAGGGAGTGAGTTTAATGATTTAATCAAGACATTTAGTTTTACATAGTTCTGGTTGTGTTGAGATTATGTAGAATCAAGATTTTAAAGATTTTTCTGATTACCTTTACGAAGAATGTGACTTACATTCAGAGTATGAGGAAGTAATTTGTTTTGAACATTGCGGATTTCATTCATCAGCTTTTATAGTTATTAAATAACTTTACCAAGAACTATTATTACAGGTCACTGTACTGTGTACTTGTGCCCTTTTATAGACCAGCAGTTGAAAAAAGCAGTCCTAATTCTCAAGCATGTAAAAGAACATGGTAGTAATAAAATATATATATATCATTGCCTTACATCCCATCTCTTAAACGGAAATTCTTCCTAAATGGAAGTACTTTGAGTAAAAATAGAAATAAATCCAAGCTTTCAGATAATCCTCAAAGGAATAGATTTTTACAATGGTAACAATTCAGCAATAAAATTATGTATAACTTTACCAGGTGACTGTGAGCTAAAAAATAATAATTTGAAGATTCAACCAGGCTCATGGAAATCATAATCTCCAACAGTTTCTCAATATTTGACTATCAGAAAATTAAAGATGTAAAACTCATTCTAATGTAAACTCTAGCTCTCTGTAAATATGCTTCAATAGGTGTTGAGAGTACCCCAATTGTTAGATCGCGCAGTGAATGAAGACTGGAGGCATCACTGACAATCAGCTCTCATTTATTAGGTTTAGCTCATAGTAATCCGGACTGCCTGTTGGGCCCGGGGAACCCTCTTTTATGGGATTCCCCCGGCTTGCAGGCAGACACTTTCCATTGGCTAATAACCCTCCGTCGCTAGTTAGCCAACCAGCGACGGGCATACACTTCCATGTAAATGTAGATACAGTAATCCCCCCTCCAGGGCACAGGATGCAAGGGATTAGGTAGAACACAACACCAATACCTTGAATAGATGCATGTCATATAAAACTACTTTCTGAAGCTTTTTCTTAAATTGGAGCAGATGGATATATCAACACAATGCACCATCATATACTAGTTAGGGTAACACCATATGTTTTGCTTGAATATCATATATCTGACATCAAAAGAATAGGTTCATTTCCTTTACCTCTTGGTTTTTAACCTTTCTCTGAAGGCCCTTTGTTAGGAGACTAGTAGGCTTCATTGTGCAATTGGTTGGACACCCTGAGCACAGGCTGTTGGAATAAATGAGCTGGGGCAGAGGTCCCCAACCCCGGGCTGCAGCCCACCACCAGTCCATGTCCTATTTGGAACTGAGCAATGGTACAGCGCAAATGCGTGCAGCTCAACTTGTACAAGCAGGAGGCTGGCATGTGTGCACATGATGCACAGCTCAAGTTATACAATTTGAGCTGCACGTACACATGCGTATTTGCACCGGCTTGTTGCTTGGGCAAATCAAGCTGTTAGTGCATGTGTGCCAGCTCGCCACTCTCCACACACACACACACACCACTGGCCCATCAAAGGTTGGGGACTGCTGGCTAGAATATCTGCTCCATCAGAGATGGCTTATGTTGCTATCAGTTGACTGGAGTCATATTGAAATCTTCAAAGTAGAAACACCGCACATAGTCTGACCATTTCTGTTGCTTGTTTAACTCTAGTAGCAGCCTTAGCAATAGTTCTGACTACATTAGCAGGATGCCCTATACTTGTGTGTAATATGTTTCATGAACATTGGATCTGTGTGAAGCATAGGAAAGAAGTACATGTAGTTCTCCATTTAAAATCATTCATTTAGGGATCATTCAAAATTAGAACAGGACTGACAAAAGTGACTTACGGCCATTTTTCACACCTGTGAGCATTGCCCCATCCCCATGGTTACATGATCAAAACTTGGATGCTTGCCAACTGGCTCATATTTATGATGGTTGCATTGTCCTGAGGTCATGTGATTATCTTTTGTGACCTTCTGACAAGGGGAGAAAAACAGATTTACTTTTACGATTGTGTTACTAACTTAACAACTGCAGCAATTCACTTAACAACTGGGACAAGAAAGCTTGTAAAATGTGACAAAACTCACTTAGCAACGGCCTCACTTAACAACTTGGCCACAATTGTGGTCGTAAGTCAAGGACTACCTGATAATGTCATATATCATGGTAGTAAGCTCGAACAGGGAGAACGTAACTGATCTGATGGACAAACAGAGGTAATCCATGAATTTTTCCCATTCCCAACTGTCCTTCAAATTACTCTTCTATAGTGCAGTATACCAGTCTATCTCATTTGAGCTTGAAAATATCTAGACGACTCTTACCTGTCACCTGCTGGTCATTTGAGGTTTTGCAGCATAGATCTAACAACCCTATTTTTTTCTGAAGGATATTCAATGGCAACTGTGTAATTATTTGCTCATTTATTGTTATATGTATCTGAAAGGGAACATTACAAAGAGTAAATTATTCCTGCAAATCTAAAATGGAATGGAGGCTTCACCTTCCTTAAGATCTTCTCCGATTTGCTCCTTGAGACACAGAGGATAGAAGCTGAGTTAATGAGGAGATGAAGGGAATCAGATGTTTTCCTGAATGTATAAGCATGAGTTCTCCTACACTTCAAAGCAATATTTGTTCGGATGCAGGTGAACTTTGAGGATGATTTGGAGAACCTAACTTTAATTTTTTTTCATCTTTAAAATCAGTTGCTGAAGTACTGTAATTGTTATAACACATTTAATTTTACTATTTCTTTTAATATACTTTGTATCTGGCCAGGCTTAGTCAATTTCTGATTTCCTTTGTATTTGTTTCTTGAGTTTTGTCAGCATTCTGGTTCTGCTGCTTAGTGCTTTGTCATCCTAAGCACAACAGTTCTGTTTTTTATCCTAAACAAACAAACTGGCCACTATGTCTTTGTTAGGACCAATCCCTATGATATCTTGCTTTAGAATAGAATAGAATAGAATTCTTTATTGGCCAAGTGTGAT
>JANHFT010003341.1:26649-40949 GCA_032467955.1 Pseudoxenodon macrops | reverse complement strand
CTGTCTTTTGATCCCCCAGTCACATGACCACACTAAGCCACGCCCACAAGCCACACCCACAGAACCGGTAGGAAAAATTTTACATTTCACCCCTGGTTCTGTCCCCCATCATCAGCCACAATTTTAGGGAGAAGTAGCATATTTTAAACATGAAAAAAACTTACCATAGTAAACTTACTTCAAAAGAAAGCTAGAGAACCTAAATAGAGTTTATCTGACAATCATCAAATTAGGTGGGGTGTCTTCTTGTTGTTATTTTTGTCATTAATTTCCTGCAGCATTCTAAATAGGAATCAAGCCTCGTGATTTATAATCTCTTGTGTTGCCACCCAACCATCACTATGCTGATATAAAGGCTGTCATCATTTGTGATTTATTGCAACAGAAATGCCTGGGTGATACTATAACATACTGTAAATCACTAATGAGGAAATGCCCCAGATTGTAGCCTGGAATGACTTTTAAAATCAAATCCTAGACATCTCACTTCACTGGGGAAGGAGCACATAAACTCGCATGCGTATACAAATTAATCTTGTTTCCGGATGAATATTAAGTTGAAGACATTTTGATGATGTTTTTGGTTCATAGCTTTATGTGGGGCATCTCCAAGCAGACACACTGATTTGTTTTCTTCTGTTCAAATGAGACTCTTTCTCTCTTCATGGTATTTTGTGAGCATGGCAGCATTTGCCTCCATGCTTAAGTTTATGAGTGACAAAGGAATGTCTGAATGGGAGGCGTAAGAAACATAAAATGAAGCACTTGCAATGGTTTTCCCCAATGGCACAAACGTCATTAATTAAATTGCATCTGCCCATGTCTTTAGCTTAGTGTAAATTGCACACTTTTCCTTTTTCTCCTATTTACAGCACTTTTTTTTTTTTACCAAAGTACAATGAAAATAAAAGGATGACACTGTAGGTTGCTGGGGGATATTGACCACTCTGGTAAATTGCTATGAATCAGCTGCAGAAAGAAGGCAACTTGTAGTGAATAAATAAATGTTATCATGTTGGCATAAAGTACAGGAGTGTGGGTTGAGCCAGTCATTCTCTCTCAGCTCTAGGAGACAAGCAAGGGCCAATCACTTCTGAAATCTTGCCAAGAAAACTGCAGAGTCTTGCCTAGGCAGTTGCCAGGAGTGAAGATAGGACTTGAAGGCATCAAAAACAAAAGAGTTATCTATAAATAACTTATGTAGCTACAGTGGCTGCTTTCTTTAATAATCTAAAACAGGAAAAGGAATTTATGCCACAAATACCTATGAAGACCCATTCATTTCCCTTCACATCAATGAATCATGAAGTATACAATTTCATTAACTGTATAAAAAAAGACGACTTCCATGAATGTAGCTTGACTCCTGTGACTTCATAGATATCTCTATGTGATAATATGCCCTATCTCAGTAATGGCGAACCTATGGCACGCGTGCCACAGGTGGCACATAGAGCCATTTCTGAGGGCATGTGAGGCTTTGCTTTGTTAGCTCCAGCATGCGCAAGCACACTGGAGAGTAAAAAATGCCAGAGAGTAAAAGCAGCCTAACAAGCAAACCGGAAGTCTGTTCCTGAACTTCCGGTTTGCCCGTAGGGCCATTTTTCGTCCTCTGGAGGCTTCCCTGAACCCTCTGGAGGGCGAAAAATGGCCCAATTGGGGGGGGGCATGCATGTGCAGAGCAGTGTGCATGGGGGGTTTGTGTGCTGGCACGCATGCACATGCTAGCACGCGCGCACTGCCATTTTTGGCACACAAGAAGAAAAAGGTTAGCCATCACTGCCCTATTTGTTAATGTTCATCTCAAAGAACAGTTTTTGAAAGCTTATCAATACTTGGGTTTTAGACTTTAGCTGACTGTGGTACATCTTCAATAAGCTCATTGGAACTGTTATTTTTAAGCACATACAAGTCAGTAGATCTGTTAGCTGTACAAAATATAGGAGCCAAATAATTAATCCTCCTTTGGATTTCCATACTTTTTTGTACGCAAAAGCAAAAATGAAGGGAAAACACTGTGCGCCATTGAGAAAAATACACAAAAGTCTATCTCAAACTTGATTTGCAGCTTCAGAGAATTTTTTTTTCATCTATATTGCATTACAGACAAAAAAAAAACTTGCTGCCAAGACTAAGTAAAAAAATGATAAGTGGTAAATGGTAGGGCTACACATATGAGTATTCATTATACTGGCTATGAACTATGACCTCAACATAAGAGTATCTCTATTGTCTCCAGGGATAAAACACAATGGACAGAATGCTCCTCGAAAGTAATTCTTACGATATAGCCAATATTAGCTGGCAAGAGAGATCTATAGAAAGTGATATGGAGTACTGCTGGTGCCCCCAATAAATGTTAGATCTTATTTTCAATATCCTCAGCCAGTAGTGACTTGCAGTGACCTCTGAAAAATGAAGAGCATTTGTTAAGGTTGACCTTAAAAATAAAGTCCCCTGATATGAGCCAAAAAATCAACAGAGTTATCTCAATAACAGCACATTATACAGTAGCATTCTACCAGATGATAACATGTACAGGTAGGTGGCAATTAGTGTGGGTTTGAATAATGTGATATTCAATTTAATACAAATTGTAAATTAATGCCAGGTTACATTGAATGTGACCCAAAATTCTATCTCTATGTTCTTGAGTTTAATCTTTGACTTGGCTAGATTTCTTCACGTTTGGAAATATTCCTACCCTCGGACAACTGCCAAGAAATCTAGAATAATAAAGGGAACGCTTGGTTCTTGATCTTTTTCCAAACATTTTACCAGTTCCCCACCTAAATATGCTGGAATAGACATTATTCTCAAGAGAATTTTCTGGACTCAACTATCATGGACTCAATGTCGATATATTTATCCTGGTGGAAGGAAACAAAGCCACAAATTGCTTTGAAAGGGTGGTTTGTTTTTTTTCTTTCTCTTCCATTGCATTACACTTTGAACCTAGTTTTGACATATAGCAGATGGGATGGCAAACTATATGCTGCAATTAAAATTTATAATTATACCAATCCCCTCCAAATTATATAAATGAACAAGGAAATCTTTGCTAATTGAAAAAAAAAACATTAGAGAAAAATCTAGATCAGTATATATTTCTGTGAGGGGAGAGAAACAGGTATGTGTGTGCAGAGGTGGGTTCTGAATCTTCTTACTGCTTCTACATTCTGTATATAGAGTATATATTCTTTTTTTTTCTACAGAAGATTCTTTGAAAATATCCCATTTGAATAGTCATATATTTTTATATTCTTTAACATTGAATATTTATGCTTTTGACAGCAGAACCAGGAGTAAAATTTAATTCTCTCTCTCTCTCCCTCTCCCTCTCTCTCACACACACACTTATTTATTCATTTGGCAGATGGCCATCTTCCAAAAGATTTAGGACAGTTTACAATACACACACACACACACACACACACACACAAACAAACAAACAAACCCTGAAACATGGATATGTAGAAGAGAATGATAAATGGGGAGTTTCAAGTTAATTGACTAAATAAATGGCGAGTTTTAAATCTTTTCACAGAAAATTGATAGTACGATCAAACTGGCTTATAGCCTGCAGTGCTGAAAATATAATTCTATTGAAATCTATGACATACATGGAAAAAGTACATGACAGAGAAGACATAATCTCATGTACGTACTATTAAAAATGGGACAGATTTTTTAATCTGGGCAATCATAGACTTCCCTGTAGTGGTAAAAATTAAAGCATGCAGAACTTAGAAAAATCTGAAACTATAATTTCAATTTGAAAATCAAATTGTACATAAATCAATGATAAAAGTTTGCATGATATTAGAACAAATGGACTTGAAGGTACAGTATGTGAAGATATGTGGAGAATCATCGCTTCAACTTTTTCTGCTGACTTTTCAGTATTGCTCTTTGCTTTTGGCAGCACAGTTAACACAATTCTCAACAGATGCATATACGGTAGGAATCAAAAAGAAGTTAGTTTGGAAGGAAATACGAGTCTTGGGCATATCATCTGAGATTGCACTGTACCATGTATTTGGAACATGGGCAATTAGATGGACTCAAAAACAGTCTTGGATAATATTATCTGCCATGTGTATATAAGTGTTTATAATGCAGTGGACTTCCATAAGACCATGGAAAAATCCAGCAAAACTCCTCTGGAAACTCAGCAGGCTACTGGCATTTCCCTCATAGATCAGCAGCATTTCTTCTGAAGCATAAATTTTATAAGAGTAGAAGAACAAGATTTAAGAAACTCAAAAACATGTTGACAAAACCAGAAATGGAGACCTCACTTTTGAAATATGCCTTTAATTAACCAAAGCAAAAGAAGCTGATTCAAAAGTCCAAGTCATACAATCCATCCATATTTTTCTTTCTAGTGCAAATAAATAAGTGAGCACAGTAAAGGACAGTCAAAGGGGATGGGGGGGACAGGCTGAGAAAGCTGTAGAACAGGAGGAGTATCCAACTTTGGCAACTTTAAGACTTGTGGACTTCAACTCCCAGGATTCCCCAGTCAGCAAAATTCTGAGAGGTCCACAAGTCCACAAGTCTTAAAAGTTCCCAAGGCTAGACCTCCCTGCTATAGAAAGTAAGGCAAAGTGGTAGATTATAATAGTAGTCACAGTATATTTCTTCACTGTGTATCATCAGTTATCTTGTTTTATTCCAAAGCTTTCCTTCTTTTAACTTCCATTCCTGATAGCCCTCAGAGCTTTCCTGACCCGTTCCAATGCTTTCTCTTCCTGGGGCACTTGCGTGGTGTTTTCTTTGTTCTCGCTGTATTCTTCTGAAGAGCTTTGCTCATCACCACATCCAGTCTTCAGGCAATCGCACTGTTCTACATGGATGTACCTGTATTTCTTTCTGATGCCACCAGGACACAGCAGCATGATTTCTTTCTTGGCTGTCTTTGACTCTCTGCAGCAGCTGCACTTATGGGTCATGGCATTAGCTTCGGGAGAGTATCTGTTTTGATAATGCAAAATGAAGAAAGAGTTACATTTGCTCATGTTACGTGTGGTTTTAAAGAGGGGTGCTTTTGTTGAAGATTGGGGATATGATATTACAGAACCTCTACCATAAGAGAAGAAAATTTTCCACTGATTATTTTCCAGGAACTTAAACTATGTCCTCCATAATATCCAGCCAAGATATAATGTCCTTTAAATATTGTGCCATCTTTTAAAATTAAGGCAGAAAAACCCAGCCTTTTTTGTTTAGGATAATTAAAAGAACCAAAGTAACCCAAGTCTGACTGAGCTTGGGGAACATTAGTTGAATCTACCATACTATTCACTATTTGGCCTACTCCACAAGATTACCTTATTATATTCCTACCAATAGCAACACCGTTTTTTAAAACCCATCAGAAAATATGGCCACAGAGGGTTGCATCCAGAAGTTCATCCATTGAAGTGAATATATGGAAGATTACTGCTTTATCTTTTCTTTTTCCCTAGGACAATAAGGCGTTATGAAAATGTTCCTCCAAATAGCAGGTGATTCTGCTGAAGAGGTGGGCTGAGTCAAGAGACTGAGGTTAAGGAAAAGGGACAGTGAGAAATTCTAGCAGAATCTCATCTTCTCTGAGAAGACATCTTTATCCCAAAGTCTTGTGAATTGTCTTCCAGTAAATCTTCCAAAATTTATCTTTGTTAATTTGGAAGGTCCATTGGGAGGATGGAATATTTAAATACTCCTTATTATTAAATAATTAATGCAATTCATATAACAATAGTAGTTATACCTTTGACAACTAATATTTAAGATTGTTTCTAAGGAGGAAGATCTCAGTTCAAACATCTGTTTTTTAAATATCTGAATTTTTATTTTTTTCCTACAATCCATATCTTCAACTTGCTTTTCCAAGGAAAACCAAATTGCAACTTTGGCAGCAGTTCTAAAACTTATTCCCTACAATTCAGTTTTAATACTTTCCAAGTTTTCAATTGCCCATAATAATCTATAAATCAGAAATTTGCCTATTATAATCCATTTGCCTATAATTCTTCCAAGTGGAAACCATACATTATCCTATTTCATTTATCAAAATCATCTGTTTCCCAACTCTATCATTGCATGATCTTTCATAGCTAGGAATTTAAAAAAAGATAATTTAATAACTTTGAACAAAGTTAGAAATCTGGAGTTGTCTTGCACACAAGCAAGTCAGTGGATTTCACCATTTTACATACACTGAAAAAGTTCCACATCTTCCTTCACACTGAGTCACAGGGACTAGTTCCTCTGAACGGCAGCCATTGTAATTGATGTAGTCCATTGTATGAGTGGGAGAGCATGAAGGGGTATCTGACATCAATATACCTATCAAACAAAGAGGAATAAAAATACTGTCATTCAAATACAAGCATAAACTTCAAGCAACTCCTGGATGGGACATTCAGCATAATCAATAATTTTCTCTCCGAAATGCGTGTCAAATACCTCGTTAAATGTAATTTGGTTGGGTATCTGAATGGGAAAGAATGCCCATGAAAATTTCAAAACCAGATATTTTAGATAGGAAAATTAAACCATTATCAACCTTTCCAGTGAAATGAGTGAGTCTTTTTTGAAAGTTAATTTTCCCATAGAATTTTTCAGTAGAGTACAAATGGGGATGCTTCCATTAGTTTTAAGTTGGGAAGATATAAAAAAGATATAAACACATAAAGAGAGATAATTTTCCTGTCCATTATCTGAACATAAATGCCACATTATTACAAAAATAGTTAAAACAGCTGCACAAATAACTAAACCAAAAATTATATTAATGAGCATCATTAGCCTAGCATCTATACATTGCTATCCAATCACCAAGCTCACTGAAAAAAATAGTTTGACTCTGTTAAAATAAGAACCTATCCCATTTCTTCTGCCAGGTGTACAGTCCTATAATCTAGCAGGTAGATAATAGCTTCCTTTCTTCCAGGCATGTTCCTGGAACTAGGAAAACTTTCTGTTTCCTCAACATTTTAGTGGGATTTTCATCTTTTCCAAAACATTAAGGAAAATTAAGGGAAATCCTTAATAAACCTATCATTTAAGAATGCTGTGTCATAACATTTGCAAATAGTTTTCAGTTTAGTTTTGTTGAAGGGACCATATTCCCAGGAATTATCTAGAGCCAATCATTCTGTAAATCACACAAATACAATCTTCTTAACTAGGGAATTTTTTCATGTTTGCTAATTGGTCTTTTTAATATGGTTCATTAATCAAGCAAATATGTATAAGTAGAGCATTAATAGAATGAGCATCACTTGTATTCCATCAAATTATTGCTTTTCTATTGAAGAAATGAATGATGAACCTATCTCAAATAAATATTGATTGATATAAATTAATTGCCCCTCCCCCTTCTTCATTATATACAGACTAATTCCATAGAATGGAAGTGTTTATAATTTTATAATACTTACATGTCTTACAACAGCCATTAGGCAAGTATACAATGGTGCCCTGCAAAGGAAATAATAACATAACAACAATAAGAATAACCACCTACTAGAACTGCAAATTGCACTGAAATAATTGCTCTGATGTTGTGCAATGTAATATCCACCATGCTTCCAAAGAATTATGGGATTTGCAGTTTACAATATTGCATGGGACAGATAGGGAGAAGAACAATATTTCCCTCTACCTTATATCTTACATAAAGAACAAGTGAGAAAAATATGCTAATCTCAAACATGAGCATGCTGCAGATTCCTTTACTCCATAAGTTCTTTGAAGGAAGAATTCCTTCCTTCCATAGTGGAACTACAAACATGTGTTTGTATTTTGCCTATTCTGTGTTGATCATACTGGGACTACCCTGCAGCCTAAGAACATATCCATATTGCTCAGTTGCCTTGTCACCAGAACAAGTCATGATCCATTTTTAAACAGCAGAAGTGTATGATATCTGTCTGATATGTTCCAGAACTCTTAGCATTTTTTAAATAATAATAATAACAACAAAAAACAAAAACAGCAAAAACAACAATAATATCGTTTTGGTATAATAATAAACTGTCAGTTGTTATCTTTCTCTTCAAATTATATCTATTTCTTTCAACATCATCGGCATTGAAAAATGTTTAGGGCATTGTGGTAATATGCAGAAATGACCTTGAAGACCCTTCCCCTAGGCTGTGGGTGTTTCTCTTATCTCCCAAGGTCATTCCCGCATACCATTACATCTATTTAAAGTTTAAAAGAACATTTATAGTTTCCTTCTTTTAAAAAGATTCTCCAAAGTTTAATGTTGTTTATCTCTTGTGAGATGGATCTCTTTCTCAAAGGGGAAGAAAGGCCTAAAACCTTTCATTATATACTTTTATACTGAAATTCTAGAAGAATTATTTCATTTTTCTCTCTCATTTTTCCCCTTTCACTGGCAATTATAGGTGCTGAGTGTCTTATCTTGCACACTGGGATGAACATACCAGATGACACACTCTCTGGAAGACGGGTAGCGACAGGAGAAGCTGAAAGCCACTCCCCTACCAAAGGGCCGGGCAGGAGGTATGAACTCAGAGGACTTCTGGGAATGAACTCTTGAGACCCCTGACCTTTCACCTTATGGGTTGTGCTGTGATACCTCAATTTGAATAAAATATGTTTAAGAATAATTAATTGTTGTATTTAAATGATAAACATTTCCGGCCTGAACCATCTTTGTTTGCTTGCTTATTTTTCAGTATTAATTGCTACATTGTTCCAGCAATCCACATAAAATCTACTTGATTCAGCTCTTGCTTCTACCCTATTCAATCTGAATCAAATACATGTTTGGTTTTTTCGCAACATCATATGTGCAGGTTCAACTTTTAACTCACAGGTTGGCATCTATTCTCATCAAATGTTGGGCACTTAATCACAGAGGTAGAGGAAATCAGCTGCCTACGAATCCTCGTACAGCTGTAAATAGTACAGTTGTCTTTGGGATCATTCCGACTTTCACCAGGCTGTTTGGAAGAAGGAAATAAGTTCAGGACTAAATAGATTCCTATTTGTTACAAACCTTTATTCTCACCAAGAGCAGAGTAGACATTCAACGGAGGCATCCTCTTAATGAAAATTAACTAACATGATAAATCCTTTCCCCACCAATTGTGCCACTCATACTTGAGACCTGAGAAGCTATAGAACAGGGGTGGACAATTAATTTTCCCAAGGGCCACATGGAAAACTGGGACTGGTGTGGAAGGCCAAACCAATAGGGCTGTGAGATGAAGAGGTAGAGGGGGGAAACTCATTAAATTCACAGACAACACCAAGCTGGCAGGAATAGTCAACAATCTAGAAAATAGACTCAAATTCAGAAGGATCTAGAGAGACTTGAACATTGGGGCCTATCTAGCGAAATGAAATTCAATGGTGAGTAAAGTAAGGTTCTACATTTAGGCAAGAAAAACCAAATGCACAGGCATGGAAAAGGTGTAACTGGCTCAATAGTATTAACTGTGAGAAGGATCTTGAAGTCCTAGTAAACAATCACTTAAATTTGAGCCAGCAGTGGGCTGCAGCTGCTAAGAAAGCCAACACAGTTCTAGGCTTCATTAATAGAGGGATAGAATCAAAATCATGTGAAGTGTTAATACCATTTTATAATGCCTGGGTAAGGCCACATTTGAATACTGCATCCAGTTTTGGTCGGCACGATAGAAAAAAGATATTGAGACTCTAGAAAGAGTGCAGAGAAGAAACCAAGCAAGGAAGCTCCTTTGTCAGTAGCAGAAGGATGGAATACAGAGAAAATTAGAGAAATTTTAAAATATGTAAAGGAATGAAGTTTTTCAACTTTTGATTTATAAGCCAC
The DNA here is from genome assembly GCA_032467955.1 of Pseudoxenodon macrops. Taxonomy (NCBI): domain Eukaryota; kingdom Metazoa; phylum Chordata; class Lepidosauria; order Squamata; family Pseudoxenodontidae; genus Pseudoxenodon; species Pseudoxenodon macrops. The sequence goes on along the minus strand of JANHFT010003341.1, from coordinate 31,129 downwards.
ATTCGTTTTCTTATTTCCATTCTAACCTTTACTCAATTTCCCTCACCCTTATTTTATTGAGATTTGTGTGCCTCGAGTCTCCATTATTTTTCTTGCAATTTCCATCAAGACTAAGCCTGTTGATGCTTGTAGGCACAATTGAACAACCCACTCAGGACCTCATCCCCTCAATCTACAATAGTGAACTAGACAATATAAATTGGAAAAAATAGATATGAATATGCCAAAACCCATTTCTTATAAGTGGAAAAAATAGATATGAATGTGCCCATAGTCATTTCTTAGATCACTTTTGCATTCGTTCTGTATTATAACAACTAGAAACTCAATGGGAATGCATTAGTTTTTTTCCCTCGTTTGTGCTTAATCTGAATGTATATCCTCTGGAGAAATTTCACACAGATGCCTAGATATTTTAAGGATAGTGGATTAAGGAAAATCATGAGAAGATGCTGATGCAGTGATAAATTTCCAACACACACACACACATTTTTTCACATTCTAGTCTGTAGGAATGCCAAGAAAAACATTACTGCCTGAAGATAATTATGAAAAAAAATAAACTTACTCTTAAGACAACAATGTCATTTTCTATTGTTCTTATAACACAACTTGTCTGCACGCATGTTGCACAGCAGTCACCAGGATTTACAATAGGAGAATAGCCCTACAGAGAAAGAGATACACAAGTGTGATGTTCAAATAGGACTTTAAAACAATTTAATAAAACCAAGGATCCCTATTCAAATTCCAGGCAGCCATCCTTTCTTTGTTGCTCTGTTTTGAGGTAGGCAATGTGGTCCTTCCAGATGGAGTGGTTATCTAACTAGAATGATCCATTAATGCCAACTGGTAGTTCAGTTGCTCTGCTGTGCCTTCAAGACTGGGAGAAATAGAGCAAGTCAAGCTACCTCCAACCTGGAGAGCAGACAGTGACTTATTTTCTCAATATCTTTGCCTAAGAATATCATAAAAGGCAGAAATACAGGGCTAATCAAGGAGGATCAATTGGTCCTCTTAGATTAGAAGATTTTTCCCCAAAGGGTGGAATTTTCAGTGAACATGTTGTCCATGGATACCATGCCACATGCGATTCTTATCAGCAAGGGAGCCTCTCTGGTGCTTTTCCGTAGGGTGTTGTGGGGTTTTTGCATCTGGGTCAAAGAGGCCCAGGTAAATTCTAGGCTTATCTTTGATGCTGTAGCCTTGGGAGTGAGCTTTGAAGTTATTAGGTTAATATGAAGCTCTGGTGGTTTCAACAAGATCTATAATCTTGGTTGGACTGGGCAGCCTATGAAAGAGCGGCCAGCAAGATGGGTATGGAATGACATGACATTTCCGTTCCAGGGCAGTGATAAGCAAGCCCCTATTAGACACACTTCTGCTTTGCCCAAAATTTATATACATGTGGATGAGCATTGAGACTGAAAAGATTGGGTTTCTGATAAGGCAGCTTGAGGTCCTTGGCACTGCTGGATATGGCAGGGAGCTTCTGCTAGGACAAGCTCTAGTTCAGTTCTTGGGTGAAAGAAGTCACAAAGAAGGCACAGTGTCCCTAAGCCACTATTATTAGAACCAGCTATTATTTAATTTGAAATCCTAATTCTAGATATTTGGGGCCGCAATTCCTGTAATTCCAGGTGATCACAATAATATGATTAATGAGATTGTCATACAACTTCTACTTGCCTTCCCTCCTCCCTTCAACCACTCTACTATCAAGATTTCTACTTCCTCCTTCTCAGCATTTGGGGCATATCATTCTCTTTTTTTGAACTGTTTTGGCTTTTTTTTTCCACCTTGAGTTTTTTCCTTCCTTAATGATATTTTGTTGTTTTATGGTTGACCCAAGATACTTTGCCTGCTAAAGGCAAAGGATGGAAACCTCTCTATTCCAGTTGTATGCATAAACTGATTGTTTTGAAAATAATAGTCTTGCTTGAATATTGGCTGCGGAATGACAGCTTTCAATCCATCTGGGGAAAATGTGCTAGATTGGATGGGAAGCCATCTATTCTGCTATATCTTCAGTTCTGTTCTCAGTTGAGCACTTCTACTGTCAGAAATGGCTACTTCACTCCATCTAACGGTGAAGCTTATCCTCAAGCTTGGGAATGTCACGAATTAGGTTACAGGGAACAGTTCTTCCGCAATCCTGCTTGTCCTCTTGTTTTCCCACATATTGCTTTGTCTGTTTATATAAGTGGAGCTACTTACCTCCTGGCACTTCACGTTACATGGGATATCCTTACACTCTATGATATTCAGAAGAGTGGTGCTGTTTTGTCGATTTGTGCATTTACACTGTTGGCACTTGCTTCCTAAGACGTCAGAACCAGGCTGGAACAAAGCAAGGGGATTCATTCATTAGCAAAGAATAAGATAAAGCAGATCTGATGCAATATCTTTGTTACAAAATTATTGAAACTCTGATATGAGAAAGGCCACTGGAGATTAGAGAATTTGCTGCAATTTTGGAATTTATTGCATGGATTCTTAAGCCTCTAACTCTTTATTTCTATTCTTGCTATTTGTCTACTTTACTATTCCCTTGTAATGGTACTTGAGAATGACCTTCAGGATGGGAAAAGAGATATTGTCTAGGAAATGATCAGAAAAGAGAGGCAAGAGCCCTTAGTGGCTTAACAGTCAGAGAAAGGCACTTAATTAATTGGATGGTCAAAAATTCAGATAGTAGTTTGTACTTCAGATTTACATGAGTCTGTTAACATAGCCTTACAATAAAGTAGAATTAACTCATCTAATCATGTTTCCTATCTGGTTTACCCAGAAGGCTGATATCCCTTTACTATTAATCCACATATGCTTTTGCCTCTTTTTAATTTTTTTCATAATGCATGTTTAGACAAGAATTGAGCATTCCTAAACAACATCTTTGAAAGCTTCTCAATCCCATTCTCATGACTGTCCTCCCAATTCCCATCACAAATCAGTCATGGCAGCACTACACCCATATCCTCCACTTTATTTCTACAACTTCCTAATGGGGCTTATATAGGCCTTTTCCTAACCCAGCTCTTAATTACTCTTTCTTTTTTTGTCACTTGTACAACCCAGCATGCTTGAAAACATTGTTCTGATCAGCCATTTGAGTCTGCAGAATCATAATGTCTCACTTTAAAGCATACTGTGCTTCCTAGCCACAGAGAGCTTTGTCGATCAACTTTTGCCTCGTAGACAAGAATTTCTCACTGCTTCTCCACCCTCCATCCTAAAGCCAGAGTTGGTTTGGCTCATCTCACTGCTAACCTAGCAAACAGTATATACTTGAAAACAATACTGCACAACTACAACTTCTCCCAACTGGCCAGCACAATAGTTCCAGCATAATCTAGACCAGTGATGGTGAACTGTTTTTTGCTCGGGTGCCAAAAGGGCACATGCGCGTAACCACACCCATAATGCAATACCCTCCCCCCACACATGTGCGCAGAACCCCACACACACATATGCGCGCAGGCTTCTCTGAAGCTTCCAGAGTTCCGGTTTTCCGGTTGAGCCATTCTTCACCCTCCTCAGACTTCAGTGAAGCCTCCTGAAGCCTGGGGAGGATGAAAAACAGCCCAATGGGCCTATTGGAAGTTCATTAGGTTCAGTTCAGCATTTGTGCTGGAGCTGACATAGGGCAACACCTCGCGTGCCCTCGGAAATGGCTTCACGTGCCGCCAGTGGCATGCGTGCCATAGATTTGCCATCACAGATCTAGACAGAAACAAATACCGCTATGCTCAATGGAACCTGTTCACTTATAAACATGCATAGAGTTTTCTATAGTATCAATTTCAATAAAACGTATTTCTAAGTAGATATGTACTTTGTGTATCCTGAAAGACCTAGGTGCAGTAACAAAACTGGATAGGTGGGTTGGTTCTAAAAGCAGGTTAACTGACTATGTACTGGAATCCTGATTATCCCAGAATGCCTTGGGCTATGGTGTATACAGTAGGCATGTTTCCTGAGGTCAGTCTTCTACAACTCTTTCCTTGGTTTTGTTATTTTCCCTAACATAATGCTCACTAACTTTCAGTTATAACTCCTTCTTGTTATTTACCTTTATAAATAAGCCTTCTAAAGTTGCAACTCTGATAAAAGTAGGCTATGAGTTTGGTTAAATAAAAAAAATCCCTCTTAAGAAGAAAGGAAAACTTTACCTTGTATTCATTACCATCCTTCACACACACTTTTTTAGGATCTAGAGAAAATAATTGTTTAAAAATCTTTGTCAGCACTTTAGGTTCTTTGCTTAAAAGTAACTGTACATTATTGTTTATATACTTTCTCTACTATGTAATGTTAAGTAAAGTAACAACACATTTTCTCATCTTATCTCCCCAATTATGGCATTTACTGATACCTTCTGAAGCTATTGCTTCATCTATCTATCTGTCTGTCTGTCTGTCTGTCTGTCTGTCTGTCTGTCTGTCTGTCTGTCTGTCTATCTGTCTATCTATCTATCTAT
>JANHFT010003341.1:4447-24774 GCA_032467955.1 Pseudoxenodon macrops | reverse complement strand
AATTCGCAGAGTTTTTACTTTCCTAGGAACGGAGGGACGGAGAAGGATCTCGAATTTGGAGAGCGGGAGGATTAGTAAGAGCCTACTCTAGGTTTACGGGGCACACCAAAGCGCACGTGCTTTTTCTGAATGGGGATCGAGTCGGAGATCCTTCTTTAAATAAGGGACTGGGGCGGGTGGGGTCCTCTCTCCCGGACCCCGCGCAACTGGGTTTGGATCGGACGCTTGGGCCTGGATCGCGACTGCTTGCATTTGTCAGAAATGGTGTAAGGTCTCCTGCTTAAGGAGGGGTTGGACTAGATGACCTATAAGGTCCCATCCAACTCTGGTAATCTGTTAAATGCGCACGTGTCGGGCAAAGAAAAGGAAGGATTAATAGGTTTTCTGAACGATTTGCACTCCGGCCCCCGTGACTTTATATCTGAATAGATTTTATCAGGTTTAAATAAATACGATTAGAAGAAATTCACGTGTAGCCCGCGACGCTTTCCGAAGTGTTTCTTGCCTTTACGCTTGTGAGAAAAGAAATTCAAAATTTCGGTTTAAATAATTTCTGGGCTACCTGAATTGATTTCCACGGGGGGGTTGCTTATTTTGCTGTCAAAAATTCTTAATTTTTCGAACGGGTGGAAGATGAATCTAGTCGAATCCACTGGGTTCCTGCGTTGCGCAAAGTGCAACCACGACTGTCCTTAATTGTCCTAAAACTTCAGGAGTTTAAGGCCACGAGGTGCAAGTCACCGTAGCAAATAAAGCTCTTGCTCTTAATTAGATTTTATTTTCCCCCCTGCCTCTCCCAAATTTTCTCTTTCAGGAAAAAAAAAATCTTATTTTTTCCTTGCCATATTCTTAGTTCCACAAACATACAATTTATGAAATAATTGCTCCCAGATTTAAATCAACCGTTGCTGCAAAAAAGAAAAAAAAAGAAAAAAGAAATCTGCAGAACCTTTGGTTTTGGCTGATCTGTATTTGGCAACTGGTTCATTGAACAGGTACCCAATAAAATAAAAAATGAATTTGAGCCCAATGGATAGACTCACTATATTAAAAAAAAACGATAAAAAGCAATTAAATAAAACGTTCCCACGTTTCCGTCCATTCTATGTTTCTTTCAGAATATTTCACAGTATCATTTCACACACCACACACACACACACCCTTCCTAAAAAAATAATAAGTTTAAGACTATTTAAACAAAACTTTGTCCCTGGAAAATGTGAGGCTTTTTCCTACGCTCAACGCTCCAGGCAAACGTGGTTTAAATGCTATATAATCTGGAAGTTTTGTTTTATTTAATGCATAAATCACAACATCTAATTAAGGAAGATGTCTCGTTTTCTCTGACCAGTTTTTTTTTCCCCTTGGAAAATTCCATTTATGATGCACGTGGGCAATCGGTTTTGGTGGAAAAACGAAAAGCACTTTTTTTTTCCTTTCCCCGTTCCCCTTTTCTAAACCTTTAATCATCTGTCCCGTGCTTTCTCCAAATATCAAAACGTGAACACCTTCTCATTTTTAGCAAGGAGTAACACCTTATTAGCCTGTGCAAATGGAGAGAGATAGCTTCCCAATCCTGAAGGGAGGGGGGAGATGGAGGGAGGGAGGAAACCATTCAAACCCGGGACTCCCATTTACACAAACAAACTACAATCTTAAAGGCTTTTCTTCTTTGTGGCTTACTATAAGCGTGAATCTCCAAAGCACTTACGGTTTATTGAATAAGCTATATTTCATGTCTATGGAAACCTTCGATCATATCCACGACTTGGTTGTCCCAAAGGTGTTTTGTCCAATTAGACTTTTCTCACTTCTCCTCCAAGAAGTAGAACTGTAGTAGTAAGTGGAACTGAAGAAGCTACCTGGAGTGAGAAGAAGCCAAACCCAATAAAACCCAAGAATTTCCACTTGCCTCTTGGAAGTGGGGGGGGAAAAGCATCTTTGGGACAAGCCATGTTTAATACATGTTTAGTAGTGAAATGTAGAAGGCTGTGTGAACACAGCCCAGGAGTCCACTAATCTCATTCTCCTTCCTTTTCAGATTTTAAGCCGTATTTATCCTAGTTCTGCAAGGGAATGAAATTCTCTTTTAATGTAACTTTCTCTCATTGGTAGAGAAAGTTTAGAAACAAGTGACAAAATCTTTCACCTCTGCCATGGGGGTAAGGAAATTCAGCGGGGCTGAACTGGATGTTTGCAGGAGGGGGGGAAGGTCATCCATACAGGTTTATTTTCCTCTTCCTCCTCCCGTTTTTGAAACTACTAAACTACTTGCACATTTCACAAAGGCCCCATCCATGCAGGGTCAAAGAGATGGAGCTCTATCTGTGTTATAAACTTTCTAATTCTCTCTCTCTCGCTCTCTCTCTCTGTTTCTCTTTCTCTCTCCTCTCTGTTTCTTTATCTCTCTTTTCTCCCTCTCTCTCCTTTCTATCTCTCTCCCTCTCTTTCTCTCCTTTCTCCCTCCTTTCTCTCTCTCCATCTTCCTCTCTCTCTCCTTTTTCTTTCTCTCCTCTCCCTCTGTTTCTTCCTCTCCTTTCCCTCTCCCTCATTTCTCTCTCTCTCTCTCTCTCTCTCAGGAGAACTGCCGAAAAATTCAATCTAACCCACCCTTGATCTCGTGCAAAGACCATTCCTCGGAAATCGCAGGTAGAAGAATTCCACCAGCTCGACCTGGTCATAAAATTAGGAATAGAGTTTTGATTTCTTTCTTTTATTTGTACATCCTTCCAAGAGAACAGAACTGACTGAGCATCACGAGGTAGGCCATGTCGAAGTGGTGTGGCGTATTTTGTGATACAGCGTGTTTTCTGAACCAGGTCATCCCCAGTAAAGCAGGGTTGTTTAACCTTGGTAACTTGAAGATTTGTGGACTTCAACTCCCAGAATTCTGGAAGTTGAAGTCCACAAGTCTTCAAGTTGCCAAGGTTGGACACTCTTGCAGTAAACTATGATAGAGCTTCTACAGGAATGCAAGTGTTGGGGTTTGATAATCCGGGTTTAGGGTTTTATATTCTCTGTAGACACACAGTGAGATACACAATCGGTGTAGTGGGTCTAATGGGGATCTCCACTGGGGGTGGTCATTTCAGCTTGTATTCTGAATCCTTGGGAAGAAAGGAACAGACTGTGGTTTTCCCCAGATTCAACTTACTTGCATGCATTCGGAAAGAGACATGTGACAAATTCAAGGGGTCTGGATAAAAATTAATTCAAAATAGGCATGTAGACTTCAGATTATTATTATTATTATTTAAAACCCTGTAATCTGGATATTAAGTAAAAGAAAGTGGCCCAGAAAGCTAGCCTAATTTTGCATCCATCGTGTGTCTTCAGGATGAACTAAAACTATGGTTTAATCCAATAATCCAGTTCCCTCATCTTGACCCCAAATTCTAATCCATGTAGTCACAACACTGTCTGGCTTTGAATAACACAGGAGGCTCAAATGTGATCAGTTTGTTTCCCAGAATGTTATAGAAGATCCCTCACTGCAAAAACTGTCCCCCCCTTTAGGATTGTTCCCCCCCCCAACATTTCCTTTGATCTTTTATAGTTGGGGACAACTCTGGTGAGACAGAAGAAAAATGGATCCATATTTTCACCATCGCCTTTCTAATATTTGGGAATGGCTCTCAAATCACTCTGATATTGTCTTCCTTGGGCTAACCTCAACCATCTCAACAACCTCCCAGGTCTTGGTCTCTGCCCCCCCTTTCCCCCCTGAAAGTTTTTATCTTCTTCACACCAGGATTAATCCATCAAGGACTTTCTTCAGGAATGTATCTTGTCTTTTTATGTACACTGAGAGCACATGCACCAAAGACAAAATCCTTGTGTGTCCAATCACACTTGGCCAATAAAGAATTCTATTCTATCCTAAAGCATTACGAAGCAGTATACTGTATAAGACTAAGTGCTATTGCAATTGCTAAATGTACAGCGTATAGGTCACACAGTATCACTATCATTGACATATGGTACTCACATGGACATACTCACCACACACAGTCTCTAAACAGCATTTGTCTTCAGGATTAATGTTGGTGATCTTCTGATATCCTTCTCCTTCACACTGTAATTCATGATCTGGTACTGGACACTCATGGGGTTCACATATAATGCCACTTCCACCTTCCAGGCAAATACAGTCTTTGCAGTCAAACTGAAACATCTCCCCATACTGTTAATGAGAAACAGTAACTGGTTAATAGTGTAAGAACCTACAGAACATTAAGCAGCATGAACATGATCCCACTTACACACACCATTGAAAGACTATCATAAATGTTACAGGAATTTCTAGGAGTTAACAGAAGGGATTACTCAACTCATTGGGTGGGGGCATTGGCAGGTAAAAAACTAAAAATGGCAGCTCTATTCACTTGATAGAAGCTCAGAACCTTTTTATACATGATGCACATAAAAAGGGCTGGAGTTTTGATATTATTATTTATTTACTAAATTTATATACCACCCATCTCACTACCCAAGGTGACTTTGGGCAACATATAAATTGCATAGAATTGCCACCACCATCATAAGTTTAGTAATCTAATAATCATATCTGTTGACTTGTTGAAATTCCTGTAAGATTTATAATAAACCTTAATATATTATTACCATAGCTGTCATCATCAATATATATATTTTGTCTTGCCATTCATATAATACTGGTGACTTTCATATAAGACAGTGCCTTTCCTGCTAAGCAAAGGTCTGTGCATCCCTGATCAAGCTACTCTCCCCAAATTCTTCATCACATAGCTTTATTAGCATGGATAAGCTCTGCTGTCAGGTTTCCAAGTGATGAAACCCATTCAAAAAAGAAATAGGCAAAGTCCACCTTCCAGAACAAATTTCTTTTATTTAGATAAGCATCAATTTGGCAAATTCTGTTGTAATTCCGGATCTGACACAAACCGGAATTACACCACATAATATTGTAAATTAGAAACATCCCTCAAAAGTCACATTCTCCAATAAACACTCCATCCACATTTCCCGGTGTCTTCAAACTCCACCTTCCATTCTCACCAGGAGCAGCCTCTGTTCCCACAGGAAAGAAAGTCACTGAGCCAAAACAATCCTCACTATCTGTACGCTCCTTCCCCACACATTAAGAATGTGGCGAGCCTGAAAAACCCCCTTACATAGTAAAGAGAAAGAAAAGGAATAAATGAGTATTATAGAGAGTTACATAAAATGGCTACACATATGTTAAATTCGGGCTCGACATCAGAAAGTAGACGAAAGTATAATGAAAAATAAAGCTGATAGGGAAAAAAAGTCAGGATTGCAGAAAATATGCAGTTTATTGTCAAACTCATGCATAAGAAACAAACATGTTGCTTACCTTTCTGGGAATATTGTCTGGTCCAACACATCCTAAAAACAAAGGTATCTCCATTAATGTTAAGATAGTTTCTATTATTTAAATTGTATTAATAAGAACAGTAGAAATGTAATTTTATGAATGCCAACTGAGAAGTAAACTCCATTGAGTTCAATGAGATTTACTCCCAGATACAAGCTTGTATTGCTAAGCATCCTAAGTATGTTTGAGAAAACTGCATATCAGACATTAATACAATTCAACAAGTCCAGAGATATTCCACGAGAAGAGTCCTCCACTCCACTGCTCGCAACAGAATACCTTATGCCATCAGACTTGAAATTTTGGGCTGAGACAACTTAGAACTACGCCGTCTTCAGTCTGATCTAAGCGTAGTACATAAAATTATCTGCTACATTGTTCTACCTGTCAATGACTACTTCAGCTTCAACCACAACAATACACAAGTACACAATAGATACAAACTTAAGGTAAACTGCACCAAACTCGATTGCAGAAAATACGACTTCAGCAACAGAGTGGTCAATGCCTGGAATGCATTACCTGACTCAGTGGTTTCTTCCCCAAACCCCCACAACTTTAACCTTAGACTGTCTACTGTTGATCTCACCCCATTCCTAAGTGGTCTGTAAAGGGCATGCATAAGCGCAGCCCCTAACAATTCATTTATTCGTATCCATTTCATATATTCATAATCTTGTGTATAGTTATATCTATTATCTTATACATGCTTGACAAACAAACAAATAAATAATAAAAAGAAAAAGAAAAGTCAGAACCCAAACTTACCACAAGTTTCCACACATACATCTATACCAGTATCATAAAGTTTTGTCCCATCAGGACAGAAGCAACCTTCCACTTGTTTTATCTGGTTTTGTTTTATTAAGCTACAACAGGAAAAGGTTAAAAAAAAATATCAATAATTATTCACATATCTAACAAAAACGTGCAGCTTTAATTAAAGGAATTTTGGGACATATAGAAGGATAAGTGTAGTATCTGTCCAGTGTTGTTTCCCAGAATCATAGGACAACTCGGAGGGGAGGAAGGAATGTTTTTCTTATATTAAATGACTGTCCCAATAAATGTGTAATTTTTATGGAATGCATTCATAGAGTATATATTTCAGCTTTCTAAGACAGATTCAGCATTTTAAGAGTTTTCATTTAGTTATTTATCACATTTATATGGCTGCTCATATCACTCAAAAACTGAGTTCTGGATTTCTTCTAACAGGATAGGAACCCTGCTAACTCAGACGACACACAGGCATATTATATTAAGCAACACTGCAAAAATAATCACATTTAAATAATTCTGAGTCTGGAATGTCAGAAAATGAATTACCCTGATTTGCAAGTTTCTTCCACAGCAGGACCACATGCTTTGTACACTTTATTGGGTAGGCAGATAACGGCTGGGGGGAGGAAAAAGGAGGGAGGATACAGATGAAAATGATACAATGGATGAATAATAACACCTTCTAAAATAAAGTGTGGCAAAGCTACTACATTTGGCGATTTAATTTTTATATTTTTTATAATATATTTAATTTTTATAATTTTTATGCTCGTGCTGTGAATCACAACTCAAGATTCATTCATGAGCTAGGAGGTAAGATTAAGCTAATGCCTTAAGGAGGAAGGTACACTTTATTAGCCCTTAGAAGCAAGAAAAAGGACAAGGTGGTAGAAAGAGATGAATTGGCCAATATTTCTTCTTTCCAGGACCTCTTCCCCCCCTCTTTTTTAGGTACATTTTTTTAAATTAAACATTATAAAACTAACATAAAATGATACAAAATGAAGAAAACAAAGAAAGGGAGAAAAATGAAGAGAAATGAAGGGAAAAGATACAAAAATAGAAAGAAACTTCTGATTTCCTTTGCAAGTATGATTACAAAGTTATCTTCTCTGTGATTACAGGAAAGATTCACTTTTTTTCTACCTTGGATGAGCATTTCACACAGGACACAACCTCTGGTGTATGACGTGATCTAATTTCTCCTGCATAAGCTATCCACATTAGGAGAATGAGTAACTGAGTATATTGAGAAGAACCCAGGAGATGCTAGCAAAAAGAGAAGAGAAACGGACCTGTCCCCATTCTCCATATCCCACTTTTTCATTCATCTGCTATTTCTTCACTATTAACATGAACCTTCCAAATGTTGCTACACTTTCTAAAATTTTCTTATCCTTAGAGCATTTTCATAAACAGATTGACCATGTTTCAAGAAAAAGAAGAATACTCTCCAACAATAGAAAATACAATCACCTTAAAGTAAGATGTTTCAAATAACTGTACACAATTTCACTGATGTTCTCCCACTAAAGTGGAAGAGGTTGGAAAGGCATGTCCTGTAGTTCTTTATTCAGTTCCAGATACATTTTAAAAATGGAGACACTTACGACATGCATTGTTGGTTTGTCCTCTCCAGTCAATGCAAACCCCCTGATCTGCACAAGTTGCTGCATAAATTTGAAGACTTGCACATTCCATGAATTGGTTGGGCATTCTGCAGCTATCAAATACGCAGGCATCATAGTAGCTTTTATAGTCAACAACGTGATGACATTGCTGAAATAAACTGGATAAATATATAGATATATATATAATAAGTATGAGGTCATGGATGGTATAGGAGCATTTCTTCAAGGTTCATCCTCCAGATACCTTACATAAAGACAGTGGATATTCTACTACGCTAGCAGGGAAAATAATGTAAGCTTTTATGGATGGCCAGATTTAAAAACTATTCAGTTTGAGTTGCAACTTAGAATGTAGCAAAAAGTTCGAATTTTCTGTATCACCTTGCTAATCCAACACTTCCCAAATGAACCTCTACTGATACCCATAACAAGTCAGCTGACCATTATATGGCTGACAAAAAGCTCTGTTTCACACCATGACACTGTGGTTGGATGGTGTCAATTCAAGAGAGAAAATATTGTTTTTATTTCAGGACAGATAATGACAAGACCATTTCATGAATGAGTTGAGGATGTGATGAGGGCAATGTTACTAGATCAAACTGGAAAGTGTGGGGCAGACAAGTCAATGCTCCCAGAATGACAAATATAGGCACACTACAAGTTTCTAAAATAAAATTGCTCAGCAGAGCAAGCTACTGGTGGAAAATCAAATCATAAGGGTATGGCATGGTTTAAAATCAGGAAAAAAATTAAATGTGAAAGTAATGTACAGACTATTTACCGTTCTTTCAGAAGCTCACACAGCTGAGATGGTTTGCAGGGGGGATGAGTTGTAGGTGGAGATGGGAGCATATGTTCACAATGTGGCTTTTCTGGATCAGAAATAATCCAGTCATCTGCCATTATTTCACAAGAAGGTATTACAGTCCCGTTCCGTAACATACAGTCATCGTTGATATTGTTGTTGCATTTTCCTAAATTGGAGTGACAAAGGAACCACACAAAAAATTCATACTTACATTTCCATCATACTATTTGATGAAGAATAATTTGTTATCTAAATTTGTAATAACAGTAATATGCAAAAGTTGGCAATAATAAGAATAAAAAGGGGACAACCATACAAAGTCACACAGCTGATACCAAAAGCTTTTGTACTTTCCCTACGCATGCTTGCTTTTTATATCATATGTCAATAATCCTGTGTTGGGGGAAAATCAATTCTATGTAAAATTATTATTACATAATTTGTATATGTTAGAATTGGCCATTTGGATGTTATGTCAGAATGTCTGCCTCGTACATTTCAGATAGTTTTGCAATCATCTACTTTACAATATTCATTTTGCAAACATAAGTATAGTCATTCTTACCACATTGTCCCTGGGTATTGTTGGCAAAAGTGCTATAAGGCATCCGGATTGTGAAGGCCATGCCATTGTATGTTACATTAACCTTCAATCTAGATAGTTCCACCACATGGTTTATACCAGCCTTGTAAACCTTCAGGGTATATTTTTCATAAGGTAAAGCCACTGTCTCATGATTCACAGTCACCTAATGTTCAAGAAGCCAGAAAAAAATATAATTAAATAGGAACCATGATTATAATGAAATAGCAACCCACACATACACACTTTTTTAAATGATGCTATAGTAAAGAAGATTTTATATATAGTCAGGCTGGCAGGCAGACAGGTAGACAAACTTAACAATGTTTTATTTTATTTTTATCCCACCAACTCCCCACATACAACTTACAGCATAAGTTGTCAAGAGTACAAATTTTAAACCTTTACGTTTATATGATTTTTAACAGAATATCACCCTAATTTCTTTATTCGTTTCACCATCAAATTTAATACTTATGTCTTTTTGTTCTGTTCTCTAATCTTCTATATCATCTAGTTTTGCAACTACATTCCAATCCTTAGGTAGACAAACTGACAAGACTCTGGAAGAATCTCAAAACATGGTTTTGTCAACTAGCCTGGGGATCCCATAATATAACTGAGCCTGCTAATTACATGATAGTTGACTGAATGCAAAAAATAAAAATATACTTGCAACGTTTGTTGTCTAAAAGCCATTATCCCAGCCTGAGGTAGACTAGTGGTTCTCATCAGTTTCAATTATTATTTCAACAAATTCATTATCACAGTTTGAGTAAAGATCTTAGGAGGTACAGGGAGATCTGGTTGATGCAAGGTATGAATCCAACTGTATGCCAGAAATTTCCCAGCTTGAATCCATGAAATAGGAGAAGCCTGACTTGTAAATTCACTCTTACTGGACCAGATGGGCTGGCTATTAGGTCAAATTAGGATTTTCGTCAGCAGAGATTGGGGGGAGGGAGAAGCTTAATGTTTTTTTTTAATTGAATGATAGAATTAGAGGGGGGAAAGTCTATTTGCTTTGCCTGAAACAAGTATAAAATTCTCAACACTGAGTGAATGCTTGGAGTGAGTAGGCACTAAAGGTGTATTAAGGTACCGTATGAACTGTGAATGGCTTGCAACTGTGATTACTAAAGTCATCTTTGTTTTAAGAAACTAAAGCTGGAGCAGAGGAAAGGGGTTTAAAAAGAGAAAAATGCTGCTTTGAAATGGGAGGCCTTGGTTTAGCTAAAGACTTTTTTATTCCATTGAAGAATAAGGGGGATGTTGTAATTTTGGTTATTAGTAGCCAACAATTTAAAACTGATTTTATTCTTTCTGAAAATAATGAAATCTTGGTAACAGGAACATAACAACATCCTAATAACATAGTAATAGCGGTAGTTTTATTTTTAATGTGGCTATAACTAAGCACAGTACAAAACAATAAAATACCACATCAGAATTAAAATAGTTCATACAATCTAATTTAGGATCATAAGTGAAATGCATAACCTCAGTAACCTGAATGGCCCACATGCTTTGATGCAATCATTGAAGTCTATATCTAAATATCTGCAGAAGGAATAAATGCTTAAACCAGCTTCACAAAGACCCATCAAAAGAAAAAAAAATCAGCAACGTTTCCAATTTTGATAGATCAGACTTCAAGCAAATTCCTGTTTGAAACTGATTTTGGAGGACTGGCACTAGATGTAATAGGTGAGGTATGAAATATTTTTCCTCTCTGTGATATGAGTATTTTACTACAAAGAGATGCTAGATAGCCATAACTCAATAAAAGGATTGTGACAAATATAAATGTGCTGCAAGCGGATTTTCCTTACAGCCAGATGTGTCTCTGTGCAAGGCTCACTGAGATAACACTAGCAACTTAAAATAGTACCATGAACCATAACTAAGATTAGGCCAATTGATCCCATATGACAGGGGTGTCAAACTGGCGTCCTGTGATGCGCCACATGCAGGCCACGGCCACCCCAGCTCCACAAAGGCAAAAAGTGTCATGATACATCATGTGACGTGATCAAGTTTGACACCCATGCCATATGACACGAGTAATATTAGG
This sequence comes from Pseudoxenodon macrops, assembly GCA_032467955.1. Lineage (NCBI taxonomy): Eukaryota > Metazoa > Chordata > Lepidosauria > Squamata > Pseudoxenodontidae > Pseudoxenodon > Pseudoxenodon macrops. Next base: position 13,515 of record JANHFT010003341.1, on the reverse strand, counting down.
TTAAGGCTCAAAAGCTTTTTTTAAAAAACTATTTATTATTTGTGGAAATAATAGGCCATGGCTAATTTGAGGCCAAACACCACAAGTTTGTGCTATTCTTTCTGGGAATAGGGGAGCCATATGTTTTTTGTATTTGTAAAAGTGGAGGAGAGCAGAACAACTTATTTTACTTGGGAAATAAGTCATTCCAGAAAGGAAGCCAATAGAATATTGCCAGCAAGCTAAGTTAGTGTTGCACTGAGACTTGTAACTGGACATCAGGTACCTTCCCATAAGCAACTACAATTGCCAAACTTAAAGTCTAGGTAGTGTGTCAGCCAAGGAGATAAACAATGGACTTGCATACTATTAAAACTTGGTTTGGGTACCTTGGGAATTGCATCTTCCTAAGGAGTCATACCGGTACTTGTCTGCACAAGTCATTCAATCCTTGGGTTTGTAGCTTGGGGCTGGCTTAAATTTCAAGACAATGCAAACCTTATGATCAGATCCAAAGGCTTAGCAAAAAGCTTTTCTCAAATGTGCCTGAGTGAATGGATGGTTATTGTCTCAAAATGGGATAAATGCTGGTATTTACTTGGGTGCTGCTAATGGATTTTGCTCATTTATTAAGTTTTGAATCCATTTTTTTTTAAGTTGAAGAAGGACATTGCACAGGTTCTTTGCTGCACATTAAACATTTTGGAAGTTTGTTCTTTTCTACTTTCCACAGCCCTCCTCTCTCTGCTTTAAATGAAAGTGCATTTCAAAATTCTATTGTAGTGAAATCCATGAAGCCACCTGGTAGACATTGTCTGAATTATGCCAGCAAGTAAGGATTTAGTGAAAGGAACAAGAAAAAGCCACAGAGTTGCCTGAAAGAGATAGGAGAGAAAAGCCATTCTTCTTGAAGAATGAGAAAAATGTGGCTGCCATCAACCTCCTTCCAAACTATGGACATGGCTACCTGACCAAAAATAACACAGACATTCCGCCACATAGATATTGTAGAACTTCAAGCAACCCAAAATCACTATTAACATTAAAGTTTTGGGAGGAAAGCGCATGCACGCGCACGCACGCACGCACACACACACACACATATTTGGACTCAGTTTCTTTCACCTGAGGTGAAAACTGGAGATATTAAAATTGGAGCATTAATATGAATCATCTGTAAATTATCTATTGAAACGGTTGTTGTGAAGTAACAGTGAGAACATATATACTCTGCATGATATGTCCCCCAGAGGCCGTCTGCTATTGGCCATATGCAGTATTGGTAGATTAAATTCTCAGCTGGACCTGGGTAAATAAAGATTTGCTAGTCATAACCATTATTGACAATTTTGTACTGAAATGTAAGCCATTTTACACGTACCTCTACTTTCAAAGGAATCAGTTTGACCGTTTTGAGGTGGACTTCCTGGGACTCGTGTTTTACAACGAGAGTACGGGTGCAAGAGACAGATTGTGCTGGATCACAGTGGTAGTTATCGATGTACACTCCAAAGTTGTAGATGGTGGGATTAATCTCTTCCATTAGGACATAGGTACAATTACCTTGGTAGCTGTAGTAGAAGCCATCAAATGTCATGTAATGTGGGTCTCCCCAGCCAGTGCAATAGCCTTCAGAAAGACAATAGAGTTGATTATTTTCTGGGAACTCCTATAAATAACTAAAAGAAATGACAGGGCTTCCTGATAGATTTTGAGAATAATTAGTCTAGAAAATCTAGAAAAAGTTGTCAAGAAACCTGTGATTGGAATAAAACATTGTCATTCTTAATTAGAAGAGATGAGCACAAATGGAATATTGAAATTGTCTGACAAATTTGTGGGCCAAAACCCCCCTGAGTGGACGATACTTTGAAATTTCTCCAGAAGAAAGAGAAATTCTCACATTGCTTCTCAAGTACAGAATTATCCCCGAGGAGGGACAGAAGAATTTCAGTGGAAAAAGCACACTTTTTAATTTTGATTTTGCTCAGTATTTTAAGCAATTGCTAGATAATAAGAATATGATGGGGGAAAATATTTTTATTCATTTGAATTGATTAGATTTTCTAATATAAGGTTTCATTAGGTTAAGTTTATTTATTTATTTACCTATCTGCATGTATTCTTTCACAAGAATACATTTATCTGCATCTGTTCTTTAAAAGGCTGTTATTTGTTTTATGCAGAAGTGCCAATGTATACAGTTAGTTTATGCTAAATAGAACCTTTTCATTAATTAGATACTTTATATGTTATTTTACTAATTGTATCTGCTCCATCCATGCATGACATGAGAAGTTCCTCCCAGCAGTAATAGCATGCTTGAAATGGTATCTGAAAATATCATTAGTATTTTTTCCCCCAATTATTTTAACTACCATATTTTTCGTAGTATAAGACGCACCTTTTTCCCCCAAAAAAGAGGGTGAAAAGTTGGGTGCATCTTATAAACCAAATGTAGCCCTGCCCATCCTTCGGCCTCTGCGTTTTATACCTGTTCCAGGCTGCAGGGATTGCCACAGAGCATCGCCTCAAAAACGGAGCTTTTGCAGGCTGCAAAGGCAGCCCCTCCCAAATGGAACTCTCCTCCCAAATGCTAGTCATGGATGCTGGTAGGTAGAGGCGGATTTTTTTTTTCTTATTTTCCTCCTAAAAAACTAAGGTGCGCCTTATACTCCGGAGCGTCTTATACTCCGAAAGGTACGGTATGTATGCCAGATTCATTGCCTTAATCCATTATTGCACAGAAAGCTGACAAAATATACGATCGGTAACAGGAATGCGAGCCTCCTGAAGGATTTTGCTCAAACTTGCCACTCTTGTGTGTGAAAAAATGATAAGTGCCTTTCCTGTTGCTGATGCCTGACTATCTGAGACGGCCCTGACAGCCCACGCTGTGGGAAGCAGTAGGCGCAGACAGCTTTGCTCAATTTTCCGTTGCTTGCAAGATTTATTTACTGCAGTGTTTTTCTATGTCACGCTCTCTCGGTCTTTTATACAGTATCCAAAACAAGTTTATTGAAATCATCTACACGAAACACATGTGCACCAACAGATCATTTCCAAGCTCCACAGAGAACATTCCACTATCAAAGGAGCAGGAATTCTGGGGGAGCCTTTTCAGTATCTCACAGAACTACAAATCCCAGCCACATCCATAAAACCGCTGATTCTCTGCTTCTCCTGGTTCATCCAGGTAGCCTTCAACTTGCAACCATTCCTTTAATGGCCATTCTAAATTATAACGACACTGGTAAAAGCCACTTACGACCAGTTTTCAGAACTTACAATTGTTGCAACTTCCCCACAGGCACGGGATCAAAATTGGGGCCCTTGGCAGGTACAGGCAGTTCTTGACCAGAGGTGGGTGTCACATACTGTAACAACCGGTTTGCCCAGCACCAGAAATGTGAGAATGCACGCCATCCGCACATGCATACGGCATCACAAAACACGCGTACACCGTCCACATACGCATGCGGCATAAAAAACACAGCGATATAGGATTGCGGCCCTACAGACGGGCGGCCCAGCACACCCACAGGTCATTACTAACAGTTCGCCCAAATTGGTCCAAACTGGCTAAATCCCACCACTGTCCTTGACTTACGATCACAACTGAGCTCAACATTTCTATCGTTAAGTGAGACATTTGTTAAGTGGGCTTTGCTCCATTTTACAACCTTTCTTGCCACAGCTGCTCAGAGAATCACTGCAGTTGATAAGTTAGGAACAGGGTTGTTAAGTCAATCTGGCTTCCCCCATTGACTCTGCTTGTCCGGAGGTTGCCAAAGGGGAATCACATGACTTTTGGGGCATAGCAACGGTCATAGGTATGAGTCAGTTGCCAAGCCTCTGAATTTTGATCACATGATCAGGGGGCTGCCTCAAAGGTCGTAAGTGTGAAAAACGGGCATAAGTCACTTTTTTCAGTGCGGTTGTAACTTTGAACAGTCACTAAATGAAGTGCTGTAAGTTGTTAAGTTGAGGACTACCTGTATTTATGTCAGTTATAGTGTCCCAGGATCATAGGAGCCACATATGTAACTTTCTCACCTGGCTTCTGAAAAGCAAAGTCAATGGGGACTCGCTTAACAACTACATGATTCAATTAACAACTGCAATGATTCGCTTAACAACAGTGGGCAAAAAAATAAATAACGTGGGACACAAGTCACTTGACAGCTGCTGTCTTGCTTAGCAATGGAAATTTGGCACGGGCTACCTGTCATTTGGCTCAGTGGTCCAGTGGTCTAAGAACAGTGGTACAATGCGAGAATTTTAGATCCTGGTTCTAAAGGATGCTATGATAAGTAATGGGACTGATTTCGTATCCCATTCTTGGGATGTCATCTGGGCCTTTTTGGAAATTCAGATTTATTGACACATTTATATAAATAATTAATAAAGTGATTTATTTATTTATTAAATAAATAAAAATAATTTAGCTGGTTGGTCTCCTGGCCATTCCGGTTTTGTTCAGTTCAAAATATAGTATTTAAAAAATAAAAAAAACTTGGATTGCATATTTTACCTGTTTGTGTTTTCCAGAACTTCCACTTTCTTGCGAAGCTCACTGTTCTCAGTTGAGCAGGATTCAACCCTTGGAAATCAATGAAAACCAAAGCTTTAAAGTTCTGTGTTTGGTTAAGCAACAATCGTGATACATAACTTCTGAACTGCCATTAGGGTTAAATAAGAATTTGCCGTGATTTTTTCCATTTATCAAACTGGCCTTTGATTTTATAACCAAGAATAGCTTGTGCTGTAGACAAACCCTGAGTGTAGGAAATATGGTAAAACTTTTACGATATTGAGAAATAAATGAAATAAGTCTTCTTTTTTTACCAGCACATTCCGCTCCAAGTTTTATTCTCAGCCTGAGGATATTAGATTATGGCTGCTATGCTAGTATTATTTCAATATCTTTATATATTTATTATGCATAGCCTGTTCCTTATGCCATCAATAAATTTGAATTCCCCCCTCTTAGTAGCCACTAGGGGGCATAGAAAGCACGTGTACTTCCACATTTTGGTGGCCATAGTGGTTCCTTTCAGCAAGGCAATTTCTCAAGAGCTGGATCTCTAAATTGAATTAGGCCCTTGGCCCATCTACCTTCCTCCCTCGAACAGCTTGCTTTCTAAAGGGAATTCTGGATCACAGACATCTTGCAAACAAAAATTTCCTCTTACAATTGGGATCTAAGTTTCCGTTTTGTCCACCTTCTTAGAAGTTTGATCAAAGGAATCTACTGCTCACCTCTTCTCCAGGCTGTCCATGTATTCTTTCTTTTTCCTCCTGCTTTCTTGGGCAGAAATCTAGAAGAGAAAATAGCAGCACCCTTCACAAAACCAGACCAAACCAAAACCAACAGGGAAAGAGGGGGGAGGAGAGAAACACCCTATGGTTACTCAGTAACAGAATACAAAAATCCTGCAAAACCATGTTCCCTTTGGAGGTTAATCTTAGGACAGAACGGCAGTTAAAATATTTTTAATTCAGCTGCAGGCAAACCTGGAGGCAGAGAACAGCAAGCACAGACATAGTTTACACCCACAGAAAGACTGCAAAGAAGTGGGTGGCGTTTAAGAGTGGAAAATTCACAGAGGGACGATAGTCCATTAGGAGATGGTCTTTCCTACTTGCTGGAAAAATTGAAAGATGGAAAAAATAGTGCTGGGAGGGGGGGGGGATGTCGTAGGAATAGACGTGTTAAGGGACCAGGTTGTCTTACCTTGTTCTTGATCTTTCTACGGATTTTCTTCAGTGCTTTCTCTTCTGCTTTGGTGAGGGGAAGTTTTGTAGGGATGGGATAGCCTTCCGCTATCAAAGTCCTCTTCTCTTCCTCTGTCAAGATCAGGGGACCTGTGCCCTGAAGTTTCTTTAGACAAGAAGGTGAGGAGAGGAAAAGGATGCACTGGTAAGCATGGGTAGCATTCTCTTAAATATTACATTTATGATCATGACACCAAACAAAAACATTAGAATTAAAATATGCAAGCAAGCAGGAACTTCTATTCTCCAAAGCGGTATAGACTTGGTTTAAAGGACCACTACCCAATTAATATAATAGATTGAATGAATACAATAGACTCGAGAATTTCAATCCATACTAAAATGTTTGCTTGAAGGAATAAAGTGCACTTATTTCACTTTCTAAGTTTGTTTATATTGACAATGCTTTCTTTTAAATTAACGTTCCAATTCATCAAGGGATTGCCTAATCAATTGGCATGTTTTTAATTACTTAGGCTGTTAGCTAAATATTGTAGTGAAACATTGGAGGGGGAGAGGATATGTGTATATTCATACAAAAAATATATATCCATAATGGAGAGAGGCAGAGTAGAATTAATTGGGTAGTCAGCAGAGCAACATTTTTATATATACAGGGAGTCCTTGACTTATAACTGTAATGGAGCTTGGAATTTCCACTGTAAATCAAGGCACCCTCATGATCAACCCAATCTTACAACTTTTTTTTTTTTGCAGAGATCACAAAGCAAACACAATGGTTGTAAAGCAAGTCCCTTCATTTCTTTGGGAGGTGTGTGTGTGTGTGTGCAAATTGGCTGAAAGGGTCTGAAACCAGCAAAAAAAAAAGCTGTAAATCATAGACACGTGACCGCAGAATGCTGCCCCCAGCAATAAAAGCACCCGAAATGCGCTCCTGTAACCATGGGGAGAGGAGGTTCATGGTCAGAACTCTTGAAACCAGGTTGTAAGTACCTTTTGAGGGATCGGTCCTAACTCTGACTGGTTGCTAAGGAGCTGGTCATTAAGCAAGGATTGTCTTTAGCCCAGGAGTGTCAAACTCAATTTCATTGAGGACCGCATCAGGACTGTGGTTGACCTCGGGGGAGCCGGGGGGGCGTTGCCAACTGGGTGGGTTTGGCCAACTGGGTGGCCATGTTCAGCTTGATGCCACTCCCCAAACTGCTGACATGTTTCTTCTTCGCATTGGGTAGACTGGGTCAAAGCTACACTGGCCTGATCGTTCCTCTTTGTGTTGGGTAGACCAGGCCGAAGCCACGCTGGCCCAATCTTTCTTCTTCTCAATGGGTAGACCAAGACGGCCACACGGGCCGGATCCAACCACATTGTCTGGATCTGACCCGTGGGCCTTGAGTTTGACATCCCTGCTGTAGACAAATGGGAATGACTGTGAATTAAATGCCTGGAACATTCTAGCTGCACATACTGAGGGTAGCCTTATTTTAGGGCATTCTTCAACAGAGCAACCTCCAGATCCTCTTAATTACTGTTCTTCGCCTGTCACAATATTTTGAAGCATAAAAAATGAGGCATTGGCTAAATGGGACAAATCATAATTTCCATTACCATTGTTTTGATATCAGTCAATGTACCCATATTAATTCAAACAAAATGCATTAATCAAAAGAAAACGGCAGAGACCGCTGTCGCTTACATGTGGTGCTGTTAAGAGAGGTGAATTGGTAAGGGCGGAACCTGCACGTGAAGTCACTTTAACAGTGGCCTGCAAGTGGGTGGGGCTTGATGGTGGGAGGGACCGGGTTGGGCTTTGTCCACCCTCAGAATCACTGCCATGGCTGCTGGGGGGTGTTGGAGGCATGTGTAGATTATCCACCACTGCAGGAACAAAACAAGAGGAAGAATAAAATAGAGAGATTGTTTTAAAATATCAGAAAAAAGAGTGGCCCTGGTTATTAGATGCTACGATTCCAAAATCCTGAGCTATAGGTAAATCTTTTAAGTCTGAAAAAGCTATAGTTTTGTGTTGTAAATCATAAACTTCCTGGATGTCAGGAACTAGGAAACCATGGGCTAAGGGAAGCTTATAAATGCCAATCAGATTATGAATGCACATGAAATAAACAAAATGTTAAAAAGTTGTGATATTTATGGAGTTAACTTACCAAGCACATCTAAATTATACTGGTATTAAAGTAACCAAAATATCTTTACAATCCCCAAGGCATGTCACAAATTTTGTGTACCCGTAATGTTTGGAAATTAAAACTTGAAAAATGTGACACACCCTAATTTTTCAACCGTTAGCTTGTACATGAGGTTTGAATCATGATTTCCAAGGGCAGACATCGTAGAAAAATAACTGAATTAAATAATAACTTTCTCAAACAAGTGTATGAAAGGAAGAGTGAATAAATTATGAACCAAATACTATGTATAAAGTTTAACAACAACAAACATAAAATCCAAGATTCTAACTGAAAATTTGAAAATAAGCAAGCCTATGCATCTCTATAATAAAGCAATTATATATTATAGTGGAAAATGGTATGCTTCCTCACATTCCAGACTGGAACGATGCCATTATGATCTTCCTATCTGTCTGTCTGTCATTCTATTTGTCTACATACCATCTTCCAGAAAAAGTCACTTTCATATTGGTGCCAAGAAAGCACATTTTTTTCACAGTCATTCATTCATTCATTCATTTCTCAAATTTATATAGCTGTCCATCTCACAAAGAAGTTACTCTGAGCAGTATATCACAAAGTACAATTGCATAACTAGAGAAACACTGTGAAAACTCAATTCTAATGAATTATATATTGAATTAAAATTGTAACTTGAAAAAGGAATGCTAACAACACTGTGAAAACCAGATTTCTGTGTCTGCATTTTTAGTAGTCAATAGACTAAAGAACCAATAGTCTTAACTTCTAAGAAAAGCTTAGTTTAACAAATTTAAAAAAAGCAGATCACCATAGAGGGCAATCATCCTTTCCTGGTCTTCGTTTGCTATCCTGAAGCAGAAAAATTTCTTGCTTCAAATTAATAGTGAACTCTGGCTTAATAGTAATATGAATGAAAGAAAAGGAAAAGTGGGGTGGGGGACGGGGACTGGAGGTTAAACATTCCCGCATGATCCTCATCTGCAACTCCAAGATTTCATAAACAAATGTCCATGTGCAAAGGAAGATACAGAATTGTTAAGACAGCAGCCACAACTATGCAATCAACGTCATCAACAATGTCATGTTGTGACATAGTGTTTTTTTTTTCCAAATAGTTTTTTATTTTTCACACAATTCATTGTCCAATTTCATTTCCATATACATTTGCCAATTCTTTTTCAA
>JANHFT010003340.1:105791-116991 GCA_032467955.1 Pseudoxenodon macrops | reverse complement strand
ATCTTTAAACATTTTTGCTAATTTTTCTGGTGACATGTGCCATCTATAAAACATTTTATACATATTTTCTTTATATGTTGTTGCCATGGTTAATTTATAGTTTTTTCCCCACAATTGTTGCGATTTATCCAATTCTATTGTATAACCAAAGTTTATCATCCATGTTATCATTGTTTCTTTTACTACGTCTTCTATATTTCACTTGTTTCAAAGGTCTTAGGATGCTTTAAAATATCAGTGAAGGTGAAAATAGAGATTAAAAAAAATAGATCCATGATCCACAAAAATGATCAGATTACAAAAGCAGTCTAGATCTACCATCCATGCCAAAAAATTATGTTTTTACATCTTTATGGGGCTACTACCACGAAGGTATATCACTCTTTGCATCTTATGTGGCCTGGGAACCAAAGCCCCTCTTAGAATGGCTATATAGGACAGCCAAGTCTACACAGATAGTCCTATAAGTACATGGGTGCCAAATGATATAAGGCTTTATAGATTAAACCAGCATCTTGACACCTAACGGCAACCAACACAACAACTGAAGTGCTAGTATTATACTGTTATTAACTCCATGATCCATTCATCTGGAATTTTCCTACCAAGCCTTTAATTTTACATTTTGTATAGGATAGGACATAGAAGGCTCCTTGAGTTTTTCAAAGTAGTGAATAAAATGGTATTGTATAATGACCATTACTATGTCAATAGTACTAGTAATAATAATAAATAGTAGTAGTAGTAGTTTTCTACTTTTTGTATATCAGTTTGAAAAGACTGTATAATGCATTTGTCCTTGACCAGTAGTTTCTCAGAGTGATAATCACTTTATGCAAGGAGATTGGAACTGAATAAGCTGCAAAAGAATGTGTATTATTTTGGTTCCTGAAAAGGAGATCTTACATTGATTTGTAAATGTTCAGTAAATCTTAAAAACAACACAAACTATATTATGTTCCTAGTATTAGGATCAGATTTGTTTGTATCCCTGACAAATCCAGTAGATTTTAGTGGATTTACTCAATAAATTATTAGGACCGGATTATGTCATTATTTTTTTTTCCTGCCAGGGTACTAAATATTCTTTTTTTGGCTACTCCCCATTTTACTATTGTGCTTTCATATTATAGCAAACTGGCACCATTCTGTTAAATTGTTTGCTTCCTGGTTATATGCTATTCTACCTTGCATTACTATCCAAGATGGTTACTTTTTGGCCCACCTATAATTTGTACTGTCCTTTGCTTACTCTAAAAAGAAACGTGCCATAAATTCCTTATTAAATCTGAATTTAATTTATATTAAACAGTTTGAGAAAGATGCATTTCTTTTCTTCCTTTCAATGAATGCCTGGTTCTGCTCTGTGTTCTAATTTTGTTGTGGGGGATTGACATGGAATGCATGTACAGAATATACAGAATATTAGCACAGTATAAGGGGCACAGTGGCTAAGACGTAGCAGTTCGAATCCCTAGTGTCACGTAACAGAGTGAGCTCCCATTTCTTGTCCCAGCTTCTGCCAACCTAGCAGTTCGAAAGCATGCAAAAATGCAAATAGAAAAATAGGGACCACCTTTGGTGGGAAGGTAACAGCGTTCTGTGTGCCTTTGGCATTTAGTCATGCTGGCCACATGACCACAGAGACGTCTTCGGACAGCGCTGGCTCTTTGGTTTTGAAATGGAGATGAGCACCACCCCCTACAGTCAGGAACGACTAGCACATATGTGCAAGGGGAACCTTTACCTTTATAAGAACCAAAATATTATAGCTTGTGATATTGTAACAGCTCAGTTTATTCTAATAATGATATTGTGTTACTGTGAATCTAATTGTAATATTATTGAAATATTAAGCTGCTGTTTAAGTCTGTTCTCATCCTATTTTATATATGAGTTCACCCCCTCCCATGAATTGTACTGAACCAAGCTCCTTATGCACAATAGTTCCCAGTCATTTGTTAATGCTTTTCCTCCTACACAGAGTTCAATCATGCAGCAGTTGCAGCTCACAATTCATTGGTTACTAAGGAACAAGGGAACCTGATATGTTCAGAGCTGCATATGGGTTTATTGTAGTATGTAATTTTAACCATGCAGGTAGAGTTTTAACTTGTGTATGCAGATAGAGATTGAAAGGATCAGAAAGTAAAATCCTACATGTCTGCTTCTCCCATGAATAGCCTTTAAAAATGGAAAAAAATAGTTGGATGGAGACACCTCAGTAGTTATAGCATAACATTTCAGTACTTGAGTAGCATATTTGATTGTGCTTCTGACCTAGATAAAATGTGTGTGCAGGAAATAAAGGTAAGTCTCCTGCTTTGTTATTGTCTCATTGGTTGCCTCTTACTTCCTTGAGGCAACTCTGATTTCCACCGTGGACAAAAGGGAGAGAAAAATAAATGACCTAAGCTTATTCTTTCAGTTTTGTGGTGATTTCATGCATGGTTTACTACAGTGCAGTGTTTTAATCAATAGTGTGACTAAGTGCCGCCACACATAAACTGAAAACTACATCAAAATACACATGGACAAAAGTCAAAACAAAGTCCAGAAATAAACAGAATAATGAGATCATTGGCACTTCGGGGCTGCTCCAATCTGCTTGGTAATTCAGAATCCCTATAGAAAGCAGAAGTTCGTAAAGAAAAAGAAATTGCAATATTCAGTTGAGGAAAATGATACAATAATTACATTGACCCTGATTAAACATTAAAATGTATGCCTTATTTTTGGGTGATGGTAGCAACTGTGAACTCTCTTTATTACTGTTTACATCCAGTGGTTATGTTGGAAAAAAAGTATGCAGACGGGCTTGGAACTCTGTATATCATCAAGATAATTTTTCTAAAAACTGAACAGATTGGGATCTGTTACGGCGGGGAAAGCTGGCAAAAGAAATATTTGATTTTTGAGTCAGATTGATTTGAGGGCTGCAGAGAAACACATTGCAGGGGGAGGGGAAATCCCAAATCCTCTCTATGGGTGAGGGATTTGGACAGCACTCAGAATGGGGATTACTCTTCCATTTTAAACCCTTCCCCTTTCTTGCTCACGTGGTTCAAAGTCAAGCTCTTAATAAGGGCTGCAAAAGAATTTCTCCATCTTGTAATTGTTTAACAATGTCTATATTGCTTTAGCTTACTTGTATGAGTCATCTACTGCAGTGTTCCCCAACCTTTCCAGATTGGCAGATTGGCAGGAGGGGGGGGAGAGGGAATGGTTATACATGAGTGATGCGCAACTCCATTTGCGTGAGCTGTGGTTACATGCACCTGCCGCTCACACCAGTGGAGCCACCTGTGCTTGGCTGCTGCTCATGGAAATGGAGCTGCACACATGCACACTTTTACCTGCCACTTCCGCTGCCCAGTTGTGAGCCGCAGTGCGGGGTTGGGGATGCCTAACCTACTGTATATACTACTAAAGCTTTTGTTGTCATGACCTTTAATTGGGTGAAACAGTGCATCATAACGAAAGTATCTCAAATGGACTAACTTACAGAATGTGTCCAAAATATGGGACTCATGATTTCCAAATGAATGAGATTTGGGGACGTTGTGGCTGTTTTAGTGGCAGCTTCACAGAGCTGCTGCTGCAGTAATGATGTGATTTTCATTTATAACATTCCATGACAGTTTTCTAGCCAGTCTTGCAATCCCTCGCTCCCTCCTACACTCAGCAGCAGCTACTTACTTTGCTGCTGGGAAGGGAAAGGAGATTTCCAATCTTCCTTGCCAGATTGCCACAAGAAAATTCAATGGAAAAGCCGGTAGGAAGTCAGACTTCTGCTTTCACTGCTTTTTTGCCTTTTTTGTGGTCATTCTGTATCTCTGTTTAGGTAAAGAAATGTATGTAAAACGATGACCCAACAGCATGGGTTGTCTAGTCCTTACTATTATTCCATTTCATTTATTTCCCTTTTGCCTTTGAGTCAGTCTTGACTCCTGGTGTCTTCCTGGATAAGACCCTGGAGTTGACAAGGTTTTTCAGAAAGGATTTTCCATAGCCTGGTTCTCAGGACTGAAAGAGAGTTATTGGACCAAGGTCTCCCAGCTGGATTTGTGCCACAGGCAAGACAAGAGCTCACAATCTCCTGGATTTTAGCTTGATGTCTCTACCAGTCCACCTAACTGGGTATAGCTATAAAACTGCTGGTTAGAGTTTAATTGATTGGATGTTCTGAGTTTCATAATGTTCTTTTCCTCCATGTTAAAATTTTGATTTCCTCTTATTCATTTCAGAGATGCTTGTAGAAGATTGTGGTCACAAGGAGATGATTCCTCATGAAGTCTCTGGATCCACAAAAGAAATCAAATGTGATTTTCCACTTAGCAGACTGAAATCGGAGCCAGCCAGGCAGTGAAGCCACAGAAGATAAGGGCAGGGGGCCGGTGAAAAATGAAATCCAACCAGGAGAGAAGCAATGAATGCCTGCCCCCCAAGAAGCGGGAAATCCCTGCCACCAGCCTGCCTTCTGATGTGAAGCCGTTAGTTCTGGCCAGTGAAAATCACCGTGCAGATAATATAACATGGCTCTCGAGTACAACCAGCAGCCACAGCAGTGGGCGGAATCGGCCTGGAGGTACTTCAATGGAGGCTGGTTCACAACAAGGAGTAGGTTTACACAAGTCACTTTCTACAGGAATGGATTATTCCCCACCTAGCGCTCCTAGGTCTGTTCCAGCCTCTGCCACACTTTCCACAGTGTACCCCTCTGCACTTTCACAGGCAGGAACACCTGTTTCGCCGGTGCAGTATACACACTTGCAGCATGCTTTCCAGTTTGTTGGGCCTCAGTATAGTGGACCATATGCCGGATTCATCCCTTCCCCACTAATTTCCCCAACAGCTAATTCTGCAACCACCACAGCAGCCTCCGCCACTGCTGTTGCAACCACTCCATCCCAGCGATCACAGCTGGAGGCATATACTTCTTTGCTGGCCACCATGAGCAATCTTAACCAACAAGGCCAAAAAGTTGAGCCGCATTTAGTCAGGACACCTGGATTGATTACGGCAGGATCTCCTCCACCAATTCAGCAAAACCAGTATGTCCATATTTCCAGCTCTCAGAGTGCTATTAGAAACGTCTCTCCTCCAGCCATCCCAGTCCATTTGCATCCTCACCAGACAGTGATTCCTCATGCATTTGCCCTTGGCCCTTCCTCCCAGGTGGTAGTGCAATATGCAGATTCTGGTGGCCATTTTGTTACTAGGGAGCCCACTAAGAAATCTGAGAGCAGCAGGTTGCAGGCTATGCAAGCAAAGGAAATACTGAATGGGGAAGTAGACAAGAGTAGGCGCTACGGCATCTCACCCTCTTCTGAAGTCAATCTTATCAAATCAGGCAATAAACCATCTCATCATCATTATGAGGCCAGACATGTGGTAGTCCACTCTGGTCCTACTGATTATATTGCACGTGATTCCTCTGGTATCCGGCCCTCTGTTATGGTTGTCCCCAACAGCAGTACACCTACTGTAGACATGGAGTGTCAGCAATCCACCAACAGAGAAACACCTCCTTCAGCCATCAACGAAAAGGGAAGTTTGCATTTAGGAAAGACAGGCCACCGATCCTATGCTTTATCTCCACAGCAGACTATTGGTCACGAAGGGATGAAGGCAGTTGCCACTTTATCCCCTCACACTGTCATTCAGACCACCCATAGTGCTTCAGAGCAGCTGCCCGTTGGGTTGCCAGCTACAGCCTTTTACACTGGGACTCAACCACCAGTAATTAGCTATCTGAGCAGTCAACAGCAAGCCTTTGGCTATCCTGGAAATCTACCACAGCATCTGGTGATCCCTGGTACCCAACCTCTCTTAATACCAGTAGGAAGTGCAGATATCGACTCCTCGGGGGTACCACCTGCTATAGCCACTTCATCTCCCCAGCTAGCAGCAGTGCCTCATACGTTTGTCACAACCACCATTCCAAAAAGTGAGAATTTCAATGCTGAGTCCCTAGTAAACCAGACAGCTTACCAGGCAGCTGTGGTCCAGGCCCAGATCCATCTCCCCCTGGTCCAGCCGGTACCACCTTCAGCAGCAGCTCCTGCTATATTGCCTCCTTATTTTATGAAAGGCTCTATAATTCAGTTGGCAAATGGAGAGCTGAAGAAAGTAGAAGACTTAAAAACAGAAGACTTTATACAGAGTGCAGAAATTAGCAGTGACCTGAAAATAGACTCCAGCACCGTGGAAAGAATTGACGACAGCCATAATCCAGGCATTGCTATGATACAGTTTGCAGTTGGAGAGCACCGAGCACAGGTAAACAACACGAGAACTTGTTGGGGAAGAGAAGAAGTCATTAGGAAAGTAGACATAATATCCTTATTATTCCTGCACTTGATTCTTAGTCTCTTAGCCTCAGACTAATAGATTAGTGACTGGGTCCGTGAATGGCCTTACACAAATTATACTAGTGACAAAGGAATCAATTGGATGAAATTATTGTTATGTAGCTGAAGATTCCTGCAGTTTGGAACCTTATAGAAATATAAATATTATGTGAATTACCATGCTTAATAGATAGTCTGCTTTTAGTATTAATTCCCAAAAGGATGAACATTTTTTGGGGGACTAATTAAAATATGTAGAGTTTAAACATGCAGGGTTTTTCTTAACTAAGCATTAAACCAGGGGTGGGTTCTAACTTACCTCGCTGCCGATTTTCTGCCTCCTGCGCCGTGTGGGCACGCTGCATGGGTGCGCGCATGCGCAGTACAAAAAAAAAGGCAAAAAAATCCCCAAAAAAGACCAAAAACAAGATGGCAACGCATGCACAGTGCCAGAAACTCGGTTTCTGCGAATGCGCAGAAGAAAAAAAGCAGAATTTTAAACACCCCCCTCAAAATAAATTCAAGAAAATAGCTGGCGGTGCCCACGGACCAGAACTGG
The DNA here is from genome assembly GCA_032467955.1 of Pseudoxenodon macrops. NCBI lineage: Eukaryota > Metazoa > Chordata > Lepidosauria > Squamata > Pseudoxenodontidae > Pseudoxenodon > Pseudoxenodon macrops. The sequence continues at coordinate 110,079 of JANHFT010003340.1, read as the reverse complement.
CTCCGTGACGTCACCACCGGCCTACTACCTACTTGGTAGAACCGGTCCGAACCGGTAGGAACCCACCTCTGCATTAAACAGAATCACAAGAAAGAAAAGCTCTCCTGAGGAATGAGGGACCATTGTTTTATGACCTTATACTTTGGTCAAATAAAAGCACACTCTTATTGTTACTTCTTTGCTCTTCAGTTAATTGAACACTAGAGAACCAAAACAGGGATCTGTGTTTCTCATTAGGATTTATTAGTTTAACTTTAGTAGTTAACTTTAACTATTAACTCTAATAAATGCAGAAAAATTAATCAATTATAATTTTGTCTTGCTTAAAAAAGTAATGAAATTAAGCCAGAACAGAGTAGTGAAAAGTTAAAGAATATGCATGGAACTTTTTTGCTTGCAGTCCAAAATATTTTAATCCTTTACCTGTATATTACAGTATATTTGCTACTAGTTTTTCATGTTTGGTAAACACTTTCTGGTATCTATGCACAAATTCTTGTCCCCATTAATGAAATGTCAGCAGATGTGGTTTTCAAAATATTTTTGGTCTGCTTTATAGTAGCAAGTATAGTTGAAAAATACAGTTGATTTCTCCAGTCTCTTTCCTTCTAAACTTCCCATTATGTCAGTAACATTTTAGAATGCAGTGGGTGGCTTGAACTTGAAAAATTTAGAAAACTTGCAATAATCTCTTTGAAGCTACACTCCATTATTTAGAAGGATCTGCAGATTAATTATCTTAGTTATGTATCGTAGAAGCAGTTCAATTCCTAGGGACTGTGTGAATAAGCCTTTATTAACTGACCTATCTTTAGTAATAACTGATAACTCTTCTGTTCCAATAATCTTGTTACTACTATCCAACCGTTTTACCCCATTGTCGTCTTCTTTTCCTTTGCTTAACTTCCCAATATGTAATTATTATTGTTATTATTAGTCCATCATTCACTTGATAACATTTATGTATATTTCTGCTTGGCAATCATCACTTCAAGACACAATTCAGCCTTTATTTGGTACTGGAATAATTGATCTGTTCGTTCTGCAGTCCATGATACTCACAGTAAAAATCTGTAATTCTACAGTTTAAAGCATCTATCTTCAGTATCCTACACATTCCCAATATCCAGCTTCAACAGAAATATGTTACCATTGGAAAGGCAATTGTTTTAATTGTTACAACCCTCACTGTTATTGAAAAAGTTTTAACCTCCATAATCTTTTTGGAGTTTTTCATTGTCTTTCTCTTTAAGATTACTCTCCAGTACATTACTATAGCATACTGTCCATTTTTATCTATTGTTGCACTAGATAAATCATACTATCTACTTCCTCTACTTCTTTGCCATCAGTTGTAAGTTCATTAAACATGCAGGTTGAATTTCCACCTTCACAATATTTAATATAAACACAGATTTTCCATTTCCCCTTTTTCTTTCATAAGCACCTATTATAAAGCTCTTTCCTTTTCTAACAAAATGGTGTCATCTCAAAAGGTTGATGTTTTAACTTCCAACTTTAATTCCAGCTATCATCTCTTCCAATCCTGCTCTTCCTATAATGGATTTGTTGTATAAATTAGAGAAGTGGGGACAATTTGTTTCTTTGTCCGTATTTTGACTCACTTTGGTTCTTGAAATCCAGTTCTTAATAGTTACCGTATTTTTCGGTGTATAAGACGCACTCCCCCCCCCAAAGTGGGTGGAAATGTCTGTGCATCTTATAGAGTGAATGCTGCCAAAGCCCCGCCTACCCGCTGGCCCCCACCCTTCAGCCTCTGCCTCCCAGCAATTTGCCTCCTTGCAGCAAACAGCCTGGTCAGCTTCAGCACAGCATGATTTAGTCCGAGCAGCTGATTGGCGGTTGGATCTGCCTCCTAGAATACCACCTATCAGCTGTTCAAGGCTGCGGGACTCGCAACCACCCATTGCTGCTGTCATCGCCCATCACCACTTATCACTGCCTCTGCGTACCCCATTTTCAGCCTCCGTGCACCCCATTTTTGGCCCATTCCTGACGGCGGGGATAGGTGGCAACAGTCGCTGCCTGGAACAAGCTGAAAACGGGATCCACAGAGCCCGAAAATGGGGCATGTGAAGGCTGAAAATAGGATGCTCGGAGGCCAAAAATGGGGCAGGTGGAGGCAGTGATAGGTGGCAGCGGCAATGGGTGACGACAGTGATCCCCGCATCCTGGAACAGCTGATAGGTGGTATTCTGGGAGGCCGATCCAACCACCAATCACCTGCTCATGCTAAATCAGGCTGTGCTGAAGCTGAGCAGGCTGTTTGCTGTTTGCTACAAGGAGGCAAATTGCTGGGAAGCAGAGGCAGATTTGTTTTTCTTATTTTCTTCCCCAAAAACTAGGTGCATCTTATAGTCTGGAGCGTCTTATAGTCTGAAAAATATGGTACTTTTTTGTTCATAGTAAAGATCCCTCAGAAGAATAATCTGGGTGTTCTGATACATCCTTTAGGTTCCTTATTCAAGGTCAAAGGCATTGCCAGTCAGTGAAGCAAGTAAATCTTCTTGAATTCTCTTGTTCTTATTTGTGTAATGATAACTAACTTATAATATGTCAATCTGTCTTTTCTGAAACCTCGCTTTTAGTTTGAGAGTTTTCTTTCCTTATTTTTATGAATAAAATATGTGACAAAACCTTACATGTGTGAGGTTCGTGCTCTTGTATTACCTTTGTTCAGTATAGAAATATGCTCGTGATTTTTTTTCCAGTTTTAGGTCCCAAGACATAGAGTTGTTTACACTATAATTGTCTTTTCTCCTGCAGTTTTAAACAGTCCAGTGACGTTTACATCTGCACATTAAAACTGATGCATCATCTCACATTCCTCACTTTTATAAGTGATTCCCAAATATATTTTCTCTCCATAAACGTTTCTGTAATTCTGTAGTCACATTTGTAAAGAGATATTCTTCAGCATAGTTTTTACCCTAGCCCTAACACTTTCATCTCATTTGCATTTATTACTCTCTTCTATTATTATTCTTGGTTATTACTGTTTCAGATGTATACTTTAAATATGTTACTTAAAGATCTGTAATTTTTCCCTTTCCTGTTGATGTTCTCGATTGGCATTTCTTCCTGGCATTGGAAGTCTGAATTCAGTGGTCCTTCTTGTTTCCTAAAGCTTTCATCTGCCTTCCCTAATTTCTCATGATAAGATGCCTGAAAGATATTCTTAATTTTTTTTCCATTTTGATTTTTTCAATATCTCTTTCCATAGCTTCTTCATTTCTATTCCATAAATAAATAAAGTGTACCCCAAAATATTCCATATGTTATGACTGTCTGGCAACAATTATTCTCTTTAATTTTCTAAGTTTAAACTATATATTTGTCACTAATCATTTGTGGTCTGCACTGCAAGAGCTCTAGCTGACTGGATTGCATTTCTCCATCTCTTCTTTCTCATTGTGGAACTGATTTGATTCAGTGATGGGTATCTAGTGTGTCTATGTTTGAAATAGATGTGGTCAATAAACAATCTTCCAGTTCTGTTAAATCTGTACATTTGTCTTTAAAGCAATTTTACGAGAATAGGCTCTCTGGAATTTTGCTGTTCCAGTGGACACCTGAGATTGAAGGCATACCCAAGGTTACCTGTCTCAGGCCACTGATACAGAAATAATGGTTGAGTATGAAAAGGTTTGCAATAAGAAATGAACCTTTTGAATAATTGTTTTGCAAATGAAAATTAAGGAACATAAGCCTGGAATACGATTTTATTCTGTCACTTGTATGTATCTGAAGGACATAGGTAATGACGCTTCTGACTAAACATTTGTCTCAAAAAAATTAAGAGAAAATATGTCTGAAATATAATGACATATACGATGAATGCAGATATAGTATATATGTACAGGCAGTAGCTCACATAAGCAACATAACAGAATAGTATTTTCCTGGCCTGATTCCGTGATAGGAAATCTTCATCTGTTTATATGCAATACCATGTTGTTGTTGTTGTTACTAAAGACAGAGTAGTGCAATAAGGTCAACCACCATGAGGAAATATTAGAGGCAAGCCAAAATCATAAGTCAGGTAAAAAGATCAGATGTTTTGATAGATAAGATGGACAATATCGTAGTGCATTTAGCCTGTAAATGCATACTCTAGTCCAGGGGTCTGCAACCTTTAATACTCAAAGAGCCACTTGGACTCGTTTTCCATAGAAAACAAAACACTGAGAGCCACAAAATATGGGTGGGCGTGGCCAACTCAATGCCACTCCCACCCAGTCACATGATAAACCCCCCCCCCAGCCAT
>JANHFT010003340.1:86085-105781 GCA_032467955.1 Pseudoxenodon macrops | reverse complement strand
TTTTGCAGCTCCTATTTTTTCTGTGGTAAATCGGTCTCTCTCTCTCCCCCTTCTTCTCTCTCATTTCTGTTTTACACTTTTTCCCTCTTCTTTTTCTTTCTTTCTTCCTTCCTTTTTCCCCTTCTTTCATTTATTTCCCTCTCATTCTCTCCCTTCATCATTTTCCCATTTCTCTCCCTTTCTTCCTCTCATTACTCTTTCTCTCCCTCCCATGCTTTTTTCTTTTTCTCTCCCTCTTTCTTTTTCATTTTTTTCACTTCATTCTCTCTTCATTTGTTTCCCTCTCTCTTTCTCTCCCTCCAGCTCTCATTTATCTGTTCCTCTCCCTCTTCTGTCTCTCTCATTACCATACGTTATTCCCTTCTATTGGCTCAGGAAGGGAAGAGCAGCTGCCACCGCCACCAAATGCAGGAAGAATTTTGGCTCTCCTGCACAGCTCGGCCGGCTACTGTGAGCGTGCAGTGGTGGCAGCGGGAGAAGTCGCAATTGCCGCCCTGTGATCCCAGCCCGGGAGAGTATCCTGTTTGTGTGTGTGCGCGCGCGCACCCACCCACAAGCAGGATACTCTCCTGGGCTGAGATCACAAGGCGACAACAGGAACCCCTCCCGCTGCCGCTACTGCATATTCAGAATAGCTGGCCGAGCTGTGCAGGAGAGCCGAAACTCTTCACTTCCTGCATTCGGCAGTGGTGGCAGCTGCTCCTCCCTTTCTAAAAGGACGCTAAAAAGTGTCCTCTGGGCAGCGAAAGTCCCCGTGCACTTTTTAAAGGCGTGGCTGGGCGCTGCGGACCCAGCCCTTTCAGCCCTGTCCTCCCAGATCCCCTTCCCAGCCAGCCAGCCAGCCCTCGTGTTAGCTCCAGCAAGAGTGAGGCCCCGGAGAATCGGCTCCAGCCGCTTGTCCATCCCTCGCCATCGCCCTTACCTTCTTGGGCCAGGCGAAAGTGACGGGGAGGGGAGAGCGAGGGGCGGGGCTAGCCGGTGGTGGGATCACCCGACAAGGAGCCACAGCAGAAGGCCCAAGGAGCCGCATGCAGCTCCGGAGCTGCAGGTTGCCGACTCCCGCTCTAGTCTGAGGTTCTGAAATCAAGGATATAGCTTGAGTACAGGTAGTACAGGTACCAGAAATTAAAATGGAATAGTATGGAAAACATATTATGAGAGTTTTTTTTATCAAAAGGTTGTCTGTCTCAAAAGTGTGTGGGATGTGTGTGTGTGTGATTGCTGACTAACAGGTTTATGGTTGTCTTCTAATTCTGATCTTCCTGGCTGAAATTTTCGTAGTCTTTTTTTCACCTCACCCCAAATAGGATCTTGTATCGTTGGTAAAGGAGAACTGTCCCTGAATATGAAGAGGTGGTGATATAAAAAGTATGCTCCCACATTTCATATTATTATTGAAAGTACAGGAATTTTCCTAGAAAATAGAGGAAGACTTTTCAACTTGGAATCTGTGTGGGATCTGCTGCTGTTTCATATAGTCAGAAATGAAAAAATAGGAAAAGTTGATTTTGGCATCCTTGAGTCTTTTAATATTGCCCTGAATTATCATAGTATGTTCCAGAAGTATGGAAGCAATGTTTTTGTATTGTTCACTGACAGTCTCCCTACAGCTTCCCTTTCAGAGATTGAGAGTGCCATCATCTGGTAGAAGAAATGATGATGACCTCTCCTATTAAAGTGTCACTTTATGCAGAAGTCTAACAAAAGGTAGCTGATATCATCACCTTAAAATACTTCACCAGCTGTGTTTCTCACAAGAGATGCTTCCAGAATTTAGAGACAGTCACGTAGAAATGTGAGTTTAATTTAGGTTTTCTGTAGACTCCAGGAGTTGGATGTTTTCCCAGATGATTCATGTTCTTCTGTCGTAGCAGCTACTATTCTATTGAGGTTGTTTTTGTTTTTTGGAATAAGTAAATAAAGCTGCCTCTCTAAAAAGGCTTTAGCGTCTCTTACCTGGAGTGCATCTTCCAATATATTACCAGAACTTTGTTGCAGTATACAGTATTTGTGAATATAAGTTGACTGTGAGTTTAGAAGTATATCATAGATAGTCCTGCAGCATCAACTCCTTATATAGCATATTGATGCCATTCTTCTTCCTCTGATCTGCAGTTGTGAGATAAGGTAGTGCTTAAACTTCATAAGGATTACTGACACAGCACATCTGTGGTATTGCATTAGAACTTTAAAGACAGGTTTGAGAGGACAGAGCTGGTGTGCTTTTTCTTAGTTTTCCTCTTGACATACCATTGCTATTCTTGATAGACTAAAGCAGAGGAATGTATAAGTGAAGGGAACGAAAACTAGAGTAGCCAGAAAGGAAAAACTAGCTTGAATTCTAACCACTATTTATTGTCTGAAATTAAGAGACATCACAGATCTGCTCATCTCTCCCTCTTTGAATGTTAAAATGGGGGGGGTGGAGAAGTGAATAATGAGGGACCATTGTTGAATCAACATTCAATTCATCGGTTAGTGCTCTATTGAATGAGATGTGAATAAGACAAAAAGCAGGTTTAAAATGGAAGAAAAAAATGTTGCATTCTATGTCTGAATGCATCCTACAAATATTATGGTGATTTAGCCAGGCGGTTGGTAAATCACTTCCTATATGAGTAAAATTCTACACTGATTACATTTGACATTATAAATGAATAAAGCACTGTATAATCGAGATCAGGCAACAAAATTGATACAGGGTCAAAGACAGCAAATGTAAGACAGTGTTTTATGGTTAGTTAAAGACTAATAAACTTATTATGGCTTAAACTTTGACCCGCATCCTCTGTTAGATACATGAATTGTGCTATTATTAGTAGATAGAACTGCAAATATCATATAGTTCTAATATATCAATGGCGAAAGGTCATAATTTTATGATAGATGCATTTTGTATTCAAAAGGATTTATCATGGAGCATCTGTGAAGGTAGCTTGAAAAGACTCTGGTAACCCACTACTTCAGCAATCTGGATGTATTAGGATAACTGTTCCTAATTCCCAGTTTGGAGATCTTGCCTGGAAACTCAAGCTCAGATTTAAAAAGATTAATGAACTAGTTCAGATGTCTGCAACCTTAAACACTCAAAGAGCCATTTGGACCAGCTTCCCGCAGAAATGAAAACACCGAAAGCCACAAAACCTGGGTGGACGTGGCCAACTCAACATCCCTCCACCCAGTCACATGACCCTCCCAGCCACACCTACCCAGGTTTCATGGCTCTTGGTGTTTTTTGTGAGAAATGGCTCTCTCTCCCTCTCCTGTTTTTCTCTTTTTCCTCTCACTCCCTCCCTCTTTCTTTCTTTCTTTCTTTCCTTTTCTCTCCCGTTCTCTCTCATTTGTTTCCCTCTCTTTTCCCTCTCTCTCATTCTCTCTCTCTCTCAATTGTTTCTTTTTCTCTCTCTTTCTCTCCCTCCATCATTTTCTCATTTCTCTCTCTTTCTCTCTCCTCCTCTCCCTCTCATTTCTGTTTTTCTCTCTCTCTTTCCTCTCCTTCTCCCTTTTCTATCTCACTTGTTTCCCTCTCTTTTCCCTCTCTCTCATTTTGTCCCTCCAGCTCTCTCTCATTTCTTTCTCCCTCACTGTCTCCTTTCTCTCCCTCTCTTTACTTTCTCTCTTTTTCTCCCTTTTATCTCTCTGTCGCACGTGTGCTCGCAGGCTCAAGCAGGATACCCTCCTGGGCCAGGATCACAGCGATGGTGGCGACTCCACCTCCTTCTGCTGCCACTGTGCGCTCAGGTGGGTAGCCGGCTGCACTGTGCAGGAGAGCCAGAGTTCTTCCCTCCCTGCATCCGGCGACGGTGGCTGCTGCTCCTCCCTATTCCCCTTCTTCCTAAGCCAACATGAATGGGACCTTGGCTGGCACTGAGCTGCCAATGAATACGTGGAATTGCAAAAAGCCAGTTGCGGGCAGTGCGGAGAAAATGCTAGGGGCGCTTCTCCGCGCATTCCAGATATAAGCAGAACAAAATGGAAAAATCAAAGTTTCACCTGGTATCACCAAGACCTTTGAAGTATCTTTCCAGAAGTACATAAGGAGAATTTACTGTTTTAAATTCTCCTGCCAATCCTGTGAAAAATCTTGGGAGTGTCAGCGTTTTCTTAATCTGAATGCTATACCATTTCTTTTCTCTGAATGAGATCACATTCTCTGGAAATACATTTCCCAATCTTTGAAAATATACATGTAAAGAACAAGCAAACGAACATATTGAAATTCATATCTGTGTTTTCTATTTACAGGTCAGTGTTGAAGTTTTGGTAGAATATCCCTTTTTTGTATTTGGACAAGGTTGGTCATCCTGCTGCCCTGAGAGAACGTGCCAGCTCTTTGATTTGCCGTGTTCCAAACTCTCTGTTGGTGATGTCTGCATATCACTTACACTCAAGAATCTGAAGAATGGCTCCATTAAAAAGGGCCAGTCCATGGACTCAGCTAGCATCTTGTTGAAGCACTCTAAAAATGACAGTCTAGTTGGCAGTAGACATAGGTATGTGGAGCAGGAAAATGGGATTGATCAAGGAGGGGCAAAGATGACGTCCGAAAATGGTGAACTGAAGTTTCCAAACAAAACAGGATTACCTGCAGCATCTCTACTCACCAAATCAGAATCCAGCAAGCCCACAGCAACTCGGAAGAGGAGGTGGTCAGCCCCTGAAACACGGAAACTAGAGAAGTCTGAAGAGGAGCCACCGTTGACTCTTCCCAAGCCTTCTTTTATTCCTCAGGAGGTTAAGATTTGCATTGAAGGGCGATCCAATGTAGGCAAGTGAAGTCTATTAGGGAAAGGAAATTAGAATATCCCTTGTCATTTTTATCCAGATTACTGTACTGTAGGCTAAATAACCGAGTATTTACATGTTATCATCTTATTTTAGGTTATGTTTATAACATTGTTATAGTTGCAGTTGGTATTATGCAGAAGACAGGTGCATACTTCCCCCACCTAGGTGTTCATTGGTGATTATTTTTCTCAAGAGCTACATAAAAGGGCAGTATCTGCTTGACACGTGAACACACACCCTTTGTGGAAGCAAATGTTGACATGGCACCTGTTTTCCAACACTTCAAACAGAATATTAGTCTGGCAAGAGAACTCTAGGAAAGACAAACACTATTGCCTATTGCCACTAATTCAAGAGTAGAATTGAGAGTTACACAGCAATTGATTCGGTGGTTCTCTCAAGAAATTTCTGATGAAGTGTAGTCCAGGGGCAATAATGGAGAACCGAGCACTCTTTGAGACTTTGCACAATAAAGTGATTTTTTTTCCTTTTAATTTTCTGGGGTTTTTTTTTTGTCTTGTATTTTCCATTCCCCTGATCCAAACCCATACTGTGTCCCAGAGTGGGTGGGTGGGGGTCTAACTGCACTATTTTTATTAATATTATTATTGTTGTTGTTATTATTGTTCTTCTCAGAGACTGCCACATAGAGATTTCATCTCCACTTGCTAGCACAATGGCATAGCAAGAGCGTAGCAGCTGATTCTTGCTTTGCTAAAAATGGTAATTTGCTTAAAGTGTGACATTGTTGGTGTCAATATAGCACGTTACAAATTGTGGATATCGTAACTTGTATACAGCATGTTGCCGCTAACATTTGCTTCCACAAAGTAACTATATACTTTCCTTTGGGAAAGTGAACATAAAATTGTTTGCAGTTAGGTTGTATTTTTTTAAAACTCTAGTACTATTTTTTTTATTTTATTCTGTACTAGGACTAGTGCCACTTTTTTTTCAAATTTCAATGTGATACGAGGAAATGGATGAACATAGAATGTCTTTTTGAGCACTTAAAATGATAATCAGAGTTTCCATGCTGAGAATCCTGGCTTAACACTCAGCAAATCCTGTATTTTGCTTTATTCTCTTTTGGGTTGGGTGGGTGAAAGAGAATATTGACATTTTCAACACTGTTAACTATGTAGGTTTTTTCACAAGCAAGATGTTGAAAGTTTTCATGTGGTATCAAAGGGATGAATGTGAATTATAAACTCGTATGTGACAGTCGTTGTCCACAAGGACTACTTAATAGGAGGCACTTTTAAAACTTTTATGCTTGTGAAAAAGTTAAAGGTATATGCAAGCTGACAAAATAATAAAAGAAAAAGGAAGAGTATAAGGGAATAATAAGGAAAAAAAACATTGTCCAGTGTTTTTGAAAAAGATGGACTTTAAAGAATCTTGCAATTTGCACATCTTGAGTTTATCATTTGTATGGTTTTCCTGCAGTTTTTAATTTTTTAGGAAGGGAGAGGGGCTGAAAAAGCTTAAACAAATGTAGCAGTTATTTACTAACCTCCCTAATTTCTAGACCATTTTAATAGGATTAGATTTTCTTTCAATTTCTTTTACTTTCTTTGTATCATATCTGTCACCCTGAACCAGAAAAGCTGAGAATTTCTCTTCAGATTTTCTGAGTTTTCCATGAGTCATTTTGACACAAATGCAACTTTTGTGTTTTGTTTTAATTCTATGTTTTATTGTAAAATTACTATTTCTTAAGTTTCAGTTGCTTTTCTTCTGATTAGTAGTATAATGTTAATGTCAAAATTTGGTACAACAGGATGATGGGTAAAAGTTTATCCAATTAAACTCCTTCAGTAGTTATATGACTGATCACAGAAATCTGAAATAAATTCAAGGGTGGATCCAAAGGATCTAAACTCCCATTGATTTAGTGGCTTCCATCTTAAAACCAGATTCAGATTAATAGTCACATTAAAACCCATGAATAATTGGCTATATACCAACCTGTGAAAAGAATCACTTAAACTAATACCCCATTTTAAAGCTTAGATAATGAATACTGCATTCATTTCTGAAGTTGTAAAATCAGGATTTCCTGAAAGATGCTTTGGGCATTTTCACACATGAGACTAAACTTTTAAGTATCCATTGAATTCATAATGTAACTATATGGACATGTTCTATCGGTGTTATTAAATATGTTTACATGTGATACAAATATGTGAAAACCTCAAAGAAGTCTAGTGTCTTGTGTGAAAACGGTACAATTTTTTTGGGGGGCATCAGTGCTCTATTCCAGCTTACCCAGGTTAGGTGGGTGATCATCAATTATCTTCTCTCCCTACTTGTAATTTGACTTGGATGAAATTCAAAGAGAACAGAAGTAAGGTAGAAGGTCTGGTACACTGCCTATATAAACAGGATGCTTACCTTGATCTCTTTTCTGTGATCATTTCACTTGGCCATTGTCTACAAAATGAAATGGATTAAGCCAAAATAGACAACTGGCAACTCCTGCTACAGAAGAAGCACATAATAAATTGGGACCTTAGCTGAGTTTTAACAGATTTGTAGTTCAATTTAGTTGCCCTGCAAGAGATTGTTTTTCTTTATTTTGACCCTGATGTCCTGCTGGTTGACATGATTCCAATGATATCAGGTTCTTATTTAGCAAGAAACTAAATTTTTAGAAATTAAAACAGAACTTTAAATGAACAGTTTCTTCAAATGTTCATTTCCCTGCCCACTTGCCTAAATACCTTTAAAAATTCCAATATAACTCTCTCGTTAATTGTGTTTCTTTGTTACTTGAACCTTAACTCACACCAGAACAAATCATTTTTGTACCAATTTTGGGGATGCACCAAAAATGTGCTTAAGTTTTAAAGTAGCTTGAAAATCTATCTTGAATTGTTATTATGACCTCCCGGTAATTCATTAGATCACTGGGTGGGTTCCTTCTCACAATCATGTTGCTTTTTTTTGTGCTGTAATTTTTCTTTTCAAACATTTCTGCTCAGAGAATTTGCTTAATCTTCCATAAACTCTGCTCAGGGCACTTTCAATTTATTGTTTATTGAAGTTTTATTTTGGCTTGTTTTGGTTTTGTTTTTGTTCTCACTTCAACCTCTGATAGCAAGAAGAACAGTAAGATATGAGGCAAAATTCCTATTTCATTCCTATCAGTACCACTATTTTCACGTGTCCTCAGAGAACGTTGCCTATATAACAAAAGCAGGGATTACAAAACTGACCACATCTATGAAACTAACACTAACAAGTAAAACAAATAAACCAATACTAATAAATGATTCAAGCAATAGGAATGTATTTGTTCTCTACTTGCATTAGAGACTTAGAACTTGCAATTGTTACTTCCGTCCAAACACGGCGTCCTGTTGCTGTGCTTTTGCTTCTTTTTAGTACGTGCAATATTTTATGTGCCAATTTAGATTCACCTAATGGTGACAACAGACTTTTCTCATGCCATCTTTTTTGGAGTGTTAAATGTGAGGTCTTATGCCTTCCTTTGAAAATAGTAGGGATAAAATTTGTCTGGATGTCAACACATTGCACAGCCTGGACCAGGGGCTTCTTACAGCTCTTACTATTCAGTGCCCTGCTGGGCTTCACATTTAAAGAGGGGGAAAAACCCAAGCAGAGAGAAAAAAAAGTCATATATCTCTCTCTCAAAAGTTGTTAATGGTGTAAAAAAGATAATATGAGCTGAGCCTCATTCCGTGAAGATGAATACCTAGTAATGAATTACTGGGCATCCCTTGATGGGCGCAGTCTTCAAGAGAGCATCATATTCTCTTTTCTGTTTATCATGACTAATCTTTACTTAGATTGGAAGTGTGGATAAATTCAATCTTGTGTGGGAAGAATGGCATTCCTTTGTCTTTCTGTGACTGATGAAAGCTTGTTTTTGGATTGTAGCTCTCTTGTGACTTCATATAATTTTGCCCTTAGATCATCCTATCTGGCTTTCTTGGCTACGGAAACAAAGTTATAAATTGGAGCTAGTTCTATGACTCTCACTCTCTTCCCCCCCCCCCATTTCCCAAATTTCAAAATTACTCAAGGCAAGTTCTAGTCCTATTGATGTTTGCAGTGGAATTTGTGTTGGGTTCATTTGTCCTCTTCATCAATGGGATTAAGATTTGAGCCTTGTGCTCCCAAGTGCCTTAGTTTCTGTTTTTAAAAGGCACCTAATTTCACATGAAAGATTTTAATGCCATGCTTGTTCCTGCAACTTGTCCTGTAAACTCTGGTTCACAGTGTCACTCCCTTTTCAATTTCTTCTAATTACTGAAATAGTGACAGTTGTAGAGGACATTTTAAGATTAATTTCATTGTAAAAGTCTGTACAGTATCCACATGGCAATATTAACTGACACCAGTTTTTTTCCTCCCCCTGTTTTATTTTTGTATTAGACCTTCTTTAGTTTACAATGAAACTATACAATCACCAATAAAATTAGTCAGGGCAAAGGAAAAAAATACCAGAACCTCTTTATAGGAATTTCTAAATAAATATATCTATATCTATATATCTATATATCTATATCTCTATATATAAAATGACTGTTCCTTATAGTGTTTAACTTAGGCATCATTTCAGTTTGTCTGGGCCACATGGTGGGGTTTCAGAATGTGATGTCACTTACCTCATATTCTGCATATAAATCTCGATTGTTAAAAAAAAAATCTTGGTCTTCTTTCTCCCCTACCCCATTTCCTTTCCTTTCTTGGGAGAAAAAAAAAATGCATGCCTAATCCCTGGTACCCCACACCCTCCATCTGATATTTTTCTATTGTTTGAGAGCTAGGAAGTGACATCACAGCTTGATTTCCCGCAGTCAAGGAACATTTAGAAACCTTTCAAACCTCTTACTCAGGGATGGGGCTGGTGTATGGTGTGGTACACTGATGTGACCAGAAGGAGCACTTTTACTGCTCTGGAGTAGGGATGTTCAATTCCAAGGAATTGTTTGGATTTCCTGCATGGTTATGAACTAATTGTAAGATTAATTGTCGTGTGCGGTATAAGCAACAGACCCAGTCAGAGCTGTAGCTTTGGGTGATAGAGAAGACATCCTATACACAGTGGCTTGCTTTACTTTGCTACGTTGCCAAGCCAGGGAGGGAGAGGAGGCTCACAACAGTGATAATTTTTAATTAAGAAATAAGATAAGCTGTTTTAAAGATATTTTGTGGTGCTTCGAATTTTTGAGATGGGTTCCTAAATATTGTTTTAAATAAATGCCATAGATATCCAGGCCACAGTGTTGTAGATCCTTGCTTTCTTCAGGATCCAGACCTATAAGAAAATAAGCGTGATCCAAATCTTTAAAGTGAAATGTATGCTTACCCCTTTGAAGTCACAGATTTAACTATACGTAAAAGTACTAGTTTCAGCAGAACTATGCATTGACCAGTCCTTTCAATGAATGCCCGGTTCATTGAAGGCCCACTTGTGTGTCAAAGTTCACTTGTTTTTAATATGCCTGCTATTATATATTATGGATATATGCCACAGATTCACATTGGATACTAGATGACTGTGGATAGACTTTCTCCTCGTTTGGTCTCAGATCATACAGTGGAAATCGCTATACATGGGATTAGTTAGGGATGGACTTAGCCACACCTATTCCACTAGCAATTGAGAAGGGGAAGAAAGCAGCTGACATGTGGCCCAACGGCAGCGTTAACCAATAGTAAAGCAAGGTCTAAAAGCAAGTTCCACTGTACCATCTATTTGTACTAACAGTGTAGTGTGGCTTTGTGGTATCGATGCTTAGGACTTCTTCAGAAGTAGCATTCCACATACGGAAAGGACCTTCTGTGCATGGAGAATATTTTATAGCTGTTATAGAAGCAGAAGCATACAGATGACAATAGGCCCTACTTTATTATAGCCCCCACACATGGACACTTCTATTAATGATTACACAAGTGAACTAGTGGCTTTTTTTCTGCTCCCAATACTTTGACCCAGTACCTTATATTTGATTAACTGCAATGAAGCATTTGTGCCCTTTTGTCTCATCTCCTATGAAATGAACACTGTTAACAGCAATATGAGATTCCCTCTCAGACTCCACCTCAGATTATTATGTGTAGGTATTGTCCAACCAAGGGACAGACACAGTAATAGCATAAAAACGTTCCCTATCTGTTTTTAAGCAGAATGTGGTTAATGTTTGGCTTTTTTGTTTAAATGTTTATTACTCTGAAGATTCCCAAAAAAGGATAGTCCTCCAAATTGCAACTGTTGCTTTTGGGAGCACAGAAATATTTTGTTGATTTCCTTTGTAGATTCCGAGAGCAGTATTGCGGGGTTTTTTGTTTTGTTGATGGGGAAATTCCAAACAAGTTGCACACTTCTACTCCAGAGTTCACTTTCTTTTACATAGATGACCTCGCTTCTGATGTGTTACCTTACTGATAGGATCTTTACTTGTAGCACTATAACTGGTGGGAATATTTTTTTATGCGAACCTAATTTGATGAGAAGGTTAAACAAACTTTTTTGAAGCACTCACATTGAGAGGAGTACAGGTAATTGTTTTTTAAAAAATTGCACAAAAGAAACGAATGTTTGGAATGATTCATTCAGTATTTGAAAAGCGATGGATATGTTGAAAATCGTGTGTTGTTGTTTGTAAAAATTAAATAAACCTACAAAAGTCGAGAAAGGGTGAAAGTTACATTTTTTTTGTATATAGAAGACTCTCATGGATTAGTTCTGGCAGGAAAGAATGCCTAATTAACAGGTTTTTCAAAGACAGTATACTTAGGTTTGCATTTTCATTATATGAGTCGCATTATTGGGGCAGGGGAGAATGGTCACCTTTAACAGCATTTGAGGGCTGTTTAGTCCCTCTTTAATTTAGTTGAAGTTGATTGGGATGTCATGATGTCGTCTTAAGGATGATTTTGGTTTTGCACTTCCTGTACTTAAAAAAGAAAACAACCCAAAGAATTTCAGAATGGACAAGAAGTGTTTGTTACAAGGGATTCTCAAAGTGAATAAAGAAGTGAGGGAGATCATACTGTCTCCTGTAATTCCCCTCTTCCTCAAACCCATATATACACACACACGTACACCTCTTTTTTTTATGCCTGGAACTGTTAAAGACAATGTTAGTTATTCTAGCAGTTGTACAGAGAGTTTGTTATTATTTTTCATTTGGTTCTGGAAATGTTTATTACTGGCACACCAAAAATGAAGGGAATCTAGGAAAACTAGTACTTCTGAGGAAGAGGTCCAAAATGTATTTACGAAAGGAAATCTTTAAAATGAAGGGGATGGGGGATGGCTGATTGTTTTCTGAATCCTTCTCTCCTTGTGCCGTGCAGTCTCTAGAAATAATTTGAGTCTAATTCTGTTATTTAATATAGAAGGGATATAACTTCTGTATTAATATGAACCCTTCAGGTGCAATGGGATGGCCTCTCATACAATCCAAACGAAGTACTTTTAGTGAATGACTAGTGTTTCTATAATAGGGATTGCAAAAATTAAGTTTATTCTCGCTGTTATTGAAAAGGACTTGAGTCTTCCATGAAAATTGATCCGAGGCTTCATTAAGGTTGCTTTTGTTTGTTCATTTACTTTCACTTGATCAAAGCTTTGGTTCTCTTTTCTTCAGCCAACCAATAGGCAGCACTGGATGTATCTTCTGCAATAGATTTAACTTGCTGGTGCTGGAACTGCTTATAATAAGTCTACCTGGAAGTCAATTTCATTGTGGCCAGGGATGTGACATTATAAAGGTCCAGATTACAGGGGTTTGCAATTTACAAAGTTCCTGCTTTGACAACAATTTTGTGTGCAACAGCAGCTTATGAATTCTTGACAACACTAAACACCGAATTATACAGAATCACTCTTTAAAGGTATTCTATTTAATTTTTAAATATGTATTCAAAACTAGCAGTGGGACACACATATACCAGCCAAAAAGAGAGGCACCAGGAGAGTTCTCTGAAAATTACAGACGTGTGTACTTTTCCTCTTGCAATTAATATCTTTGTAACAGAAGTTACAGTTTAATTTTAAAGTTAAGACTATAAACCTTTTCCAGCCAAGAGATAAAGAATGAATGCAGTAAATGCAGCCATTTACTACCGAAAGAAATGCAAATGTACAATATACATTGAGGCTCTGTGATTGGTGGTAGAAGTTAAAATTTTGAAATTTGTACCTTTAAAAAAAAAAAAATTGTTTAAATTCACATTGCAAATTGTTCTGCATTTATTTAACCCCAGGGAATAGGCCTCAAGTACTTGAAATGCCTCAAAGTGTTGGGTTTTGAAAATATGCTAAGCATTTCCTTAGCTGATTTATCATTTCCCCCATATGTTTATTGTATCTCAGGATTTTTGCCTCATGATTCTGTGAAGATGTACAGCTTTATTTCGACTGGTCTTGTCAGGACAAAAAAAAATCTGTTTTTAAGATAGGGCATGACATCAGAAAGTACCTTTTTGACTCTTGCATTTAAATAATTAAGTTAAATAGACAAATTTCAGATCCTACTTGCAGTTTTGGTAGTGTTTTATCAGTGGTTTGAGCATCCAGCAAATTCTCGATGAATGTTTCCCAAATCAATACATAGTTCATGCTGTGCATATTTCTTTTAGTCAAACGACTACAAAATACACTTTCCATGTCCTGCCAGATGTTGGCCTGGAGAAAGGGGTACCATAGCTTTATGCTGAGGTCATACTGGGCTGACATGGCCAGTACAAAGGAGAAATAGGGAGGGAACGTTTTGCACCTTATAGAATGAGAAGAGAAATTGCATACCGACATAGGTAAGAGCTTTTATTGTGACAAGAACTTTTTCCATATGCGTGCATACTCTCTGTAATTCCAGTGTAAAATATTGTACTTGCACTAGCTTTTTTTAAAACAAATATTAAAAAAAAATGGAAGAATTCATATTCTATTTTCTAATCGTGGTGTGTCTATTTGTAGGATACACTCGCGTCTGTTTATTGAATTTTATGGTCCCTTTCTTTGATGGTGCTTGCAGGTTTTCTAGGTAGAAATTATTTCATTATGATAATAAAACAATGTTTGATTCAAAATTTGAACAAAATTGTTTTAAAGAAATTGTCTGTATACCAGTACAAGTTTATTGTTTCAGTATACTCGTACTAATAAAATAACAGTGCCAATTGCAAATTAGTGTTCTTTGTAGTGTTTAAGTAAGAGGTTGGTAGTAGATCCTCTTTGAAAGAGCAATTTTTTCCACATGTATGCTTTCCCGAGGATTTACTTTATGACACGTTTTGTTCACAGGTTGCAGAAATCCACAATACATGCGTATTTTATGAACTTTCTGAAATAATATACAAACGCTCATTTGCACTGTCAGGTTTGCCTCCAGCTACCAGCTGATCCAAGTAATTTAACAGTGCAGCTTATGACTATTAGCAGTTTCATAATTTTAGTATTGTATTAATCCCTCTTCACAAACCACATTAAATAGTTGACAGAAGAATTTTATCCAGTTGCTTGACTCTTAGCATTTTCAAACTATATAGTGAAGATCTGTTATCTGCTTAACATGAAGAAAACTTTGGAAGTGAGAAAAAAAATGTTTTTAGATCATTTATCACAAGTAAATTACCCAAAACTCAGAATTCCAAGGCTTGAGATAAAGTGGTTGGAGTTATCTCCTTGCTCGTAGTGCAGGTGCTTGGTACAGGTAGTCCTCATTTCATGACCCTAACTGTGATGAGCAACTCTGACACGGCTGTTAAATGAAACATGAATGTGCCAATTGACCACAGCAATTCCAGCAGTCTCAGTTGCACTCGTGAAGCAAATCATTCATGACCGTTTTAAGCAAGACATCACATCACCTTGACTTCCTGCTGCCTTCCCCATTGACTTCGCTTGTCAGAAGCTGACTGGGAAGATTTCAGATGGCAATCATGTGACCATGGGAATGCTGAAATGGTCATTAAGTGCGAGGACTAGTTGTAAAGTCATTTTTTTCAGCACCCTGATGACTTCAAGCAGTTGCTAAACTGCAAAATTTTCTGTACTCAGAAAATGAGGCCACATGGTCCAAGGGGGCAAAACGTCCCACTTAAACTACCAACATAGCCCTTCTATCTGTATGAAAGCTGGCTAGTGCTAAGAACTGGCCTATGGCCAATATTGTTCAATGCAGCAAGCCGCCTCCTGTCAATTACTGAACATTTAAGCACCACAATTATGAAAGATCTCAAATTTATAACATGTAATAATTACAATCAACCCTATTAAACAGCCTGACTAAAAAGTTCCGTTTCCAAAGCCTTGCTCAAGGTCAGCAATCTTATTAATCCCAGGTTTGATTCGCAATCAGGACCTGGTATAACTGTGCACATACGGGGTTTCCAGGGCTCGTCTTCATATGGAAGGATTGTAAAGTGACAAGATGTCTGCTTAAATAACCTAGGTAGTCGTCACCATTTTTTATTTTTCCTGGAAATAAGTAGCCAATGTAGTTAATTTTAGTTTTAGCATAATATGGTTTTCCGAGCCTTGTTTTGTATCATGGAATTGCCTTGAATCCAATTCAAGCTTCTCATTCTTGTATGCCAGTGAGAGCTATGGCTTCTGTCACTACAATTCCATGTTGCATTTATTAAAATACATCTGGACATTTCAGATGCAGATGCATCTCTGTTATTTTTGGATATGCGAACCATGTTCTCTACTTGCATTAGGGGTAAGGCCTACGTGCCTGCCTACAATGGAGTAAGTAGGCACATTTAATGGGAAAACTGGTTTTAAAATGCCATTCAGTCATCATATCCCTGAAAGACAGTTAGCTACTCAGGAGGTAAATGTGCTTTTCACATCTCTTGTATAGTGCTTCTGTACCTAAAAAAAACACCATAGATAAATGATGGAATCAACATACAGGTAGATGTCACAATTCTTATGTAGAATAAAAGTAAAGTTTTTAAAAATATTTCTACACGCTACATAAATTAGCCCAAAAGAAAAGAAGAGTTATGTGGCTTTATGTATCATTCGTCTAAAAGCAATCAATGGCTGGTTTTTTTGTTTGTTTCACTGTAAACTTGTCAGCTACCAGATTTGGCCTGCCATAATTGAGTCAACCACTGGGTGGCAGAAAAAAGATTTCAAAACTTCCAAATATAGTATCACAAACTTATGTTACACTTTAATTAACAATTACTCAAATCTGACTTGGACTTTGAAAATAAAACAATGATATAGTAAGAATCTATAGCAGGAGTGTCAAACTGACAGCCCGCAGCCCACATGCGTCATGTGCAGACCCCGCCCACCCGTGCCGCAAATGGGGAAAATGTCACGAGACGGCAATGTGACACTGCGAGTTCGACACCCATGATCTATAGGATAATTTAAACAAAATAAGGAACTTTACCTGCAGTAAAACTACTTTACAGGTATGCAGCTTTAGGAGTGTTATAGTGAATCTCCTCTGCATATCATCCATCAAGTTCCTGCCTCATAAAAACTGCCTCATAAAATTATGAACAAAAATAATGGGTTGGTTGCACATATTACAATAGTGATATGGAAAATGAGATCTAGATGTTGCACAACCAGAACATGCCTCTGCTATTATATTCAGTTAGCATGTAATCTATGTGTGCAAGCGGATGATTGCAAACAAATCCAAGTTTAATCCAAACGAAATATTTGATTATATTTGAATATTTGAAGGTCATCACAAAAAGTGGGTTGTAGCCTCCCTACAGTCTCCTGGGAGCAAAAATGGGTCGTGTTGGGGCCGACCCACCCCCCAAACTCCATTTTGTGCCTAGCAGACCTCCCTGCAGCCTCCTGGGAGCAAAAACGGGCAGGGGGGCACGCTGCTCCCCCCTGCACCCTGTTTTGGACCTAGTAGGTATCCCTGCACTTATAAACCATAATGCAATGTGTGTGCAACCCCCCAATGCCCTGCCCCCACGCATGCATACACGTCTCCAGCATGCCCCCCACATGGCAGAAACCCAAAAATCAGCTAACTGGTGGGACGCGCGCGTGCATGCGTGGTGCTGCTGAGCTGGGGTGACAACTCATGAGTCCGTAGAGAGGGATTTGTGTGCCACCTGTTGCATGCATGACATAGGTTCGCCATCGTGGGCCTAATGGATTAAAATAATATAATCCCACCAATAGGCTCTCAGAACCAATAGCAATTATTATTGCCAGGGAAACCCTTGTAATTCTGATTTGATTACAAAAGTATCCGTGATAATTCCAGATCACTCTGCTCTTCTATGATAATATGCCTACTTCTTAGCTAGATCATCTGTCTACATAAAAAAAGACATAAATGAATGAGGGGGATAGTTCCTTACTCTGTTCAATTGTTCCCTTGCAATATATCCCTTGCCCATATATTCAATTTGATTAAAATTGTTATTTCTAAGGAAAGCTGGCAGTGACTCACAGACATTGAACCCCACCCATCCACCCTATTAATGACAGTAAAGGAGACTAGTCTTGACCCTACTTCAACCATTTCATAACAGGTGGTGTTGAATCTTCTTTAATAGAAATGAACGCAGAGCTACATACCATGTACACAAGAAAGCAAGAACTGCACCTGAGGGCCTGATGAGAGAAAAACCTGATTTTCCCACCCAATGCTTACAAATTGAGTTTGACTGGAGCTAATCAATTCGTATTTCAGGTTGTTCAATTTACAGAGAAACCTTTCTACGTCTTGTTTTGTAGTTTTGGAAAACAGTTGATTTTTTTTTTTAACGAATGGTGGTGGGTTTTGTTTTGTTTTTAAAAAAAATTCGTTCTGCACGTAGGCTCAGATGTGGAAAGGCAGTGCCTTCTCTTGTCTTTGGGGAAAAAATAGTTAACCATCCTTAGGCTTATCTCTTTCATCTTTAAAATGAGCTGAATGAACAAAGAGCATCTCCATCTGCAATGTTGGAATATATCCCACCCACCCTTAACAAAGCATTACAACAAAGGGAGTGTAACTATTTAATCAACCATTTTAAGAACTTTATAATAATCAGCACACGTTAAAAATTGAGCACTTGATGCCTCTGTGGAAATAAAACAGATTTTAAAAATAAAATAAAAATTCTGTAAGTGCTATTCCAAGGTGACATGCTGGAGCAGTATCCATGCTGTGAGGGTTTTCTGGATTTCGGAGTTGCTTTCCTGTTCTTCTGACTTTCATCACACATTGCAGGAGCAGTTGAAACTTGAACTATAAAACCCTGTGAATTGGCTTTGCTTTTTCTGGTAATGGCAGATCCCAACAGACAAATACTTTATGAATGTATTGGACATCGAAGTCCCTCTGATCGTTGTTCCGAAAGATCACTCTAGATTTCTTAACTTAAATAGACAAGGATACAAAAAAAGAATACCACTGAACAATTCTGAACAAACTGCGGACCAAGAAGTACTTTATGGCTTGTTCTCTCATTAGGCCCAGCCCCAACCATTTACAAACAACCAATGGCATTAAGCAACCTGCTTCTTTTCTAGTTTGAAATATGATCACTTCCCCGGTCTGCAAAAAAAATAAAAATTTTAAAAAAAAGAAGCAAAGTGGAGGAGAAACAGAACGAAGCATATTTCACAACTCCAAAGGCCCAGGGTTTTCTTCTTTGGCTAAGAAAAAGTCGAGTTGTGCTGCTGAGTTACCCGAATAAAAGTTGTCCTTCGACTAAGCTCTTTGAGTTTGGCAGCTCCCACGTACGTGCAAGCAGAACGGAGACCACCCAGGATATCGCGGACGGTATTTTCTACATCTCCTTTGTAGGGGACTTCCACTGTTTTGCCCTCCGAAGCTCTGAAAAGGAAAATAATTTCATTTGCATTGCTGGGCTGCCTTCTCTGGAATTAAAACTATTTAAAACATATTATTAAAATACAGGCAAAGTGATTAAAGTGAAGCATTGAAGGCAAACTCTGCCCCCAGCCTGGAGTTCGATTCTGACAGGGCTCAAGGTTGACTTAGCCTTCCATCCTTTCAAGGCTGATAAAATGAGGAGCCAGGTTGTTGGGAGCAATATGCTGACATTGTAAACTGCCCAGAGAGTGCACTGTGGGGTGATGTATAAGCCTAAATGCTATTGCTATCTCCAAATAGTGACTATTTTACCCAAACAGAGATATATTTTCTTGAATTCCAATCTGAAATAAATCCATCTGGAAAGTAACCATAGACATTCTTCATTGTACTTACTATTAATCTAGATAGCATATGTATCTGTTTGTATGAGTATTATTAAAGAGAATTAACACCCATTTGCTTCTTATGAAAATTCTCACAATATACTTGTAAGATTATTTTTAATCCTTCAAAGATGCCGTTTCATTGTTCAACTATAAGCATTATTCACATATTATTCACATATTAATTTATTAGAGAAATGTATACATTTCCCAAATGTTAATTTGCTCCAAATCAACAGATGCCTCCCAATGGTTCTATATATATCTTAAATAATTGGGGGAGGGGGGGGAGTCACACGGTATCCTAATCTTCAGTAGTCCTGACCTTAAGTGCTCCTGCCCCAGTATTACCTATGGAGTGGACCGCTCTTGAACCACTAAGCCCAATGAAATCACCGCAACTTTGTTTTGGGTTGTGACTACCATGCATACCCCATGAATTGTCAGAATCTAATTTTCAGATGTCAGGAGGTGTGATGATATTCTCAAGTAAACTTCCACTGATTGTTAGTGTGTGACTGCACTCCTGTAAGTAGCCAAGCATTTGGCATCTGAGAATGTCTGGGTGATGGCGGGAGTAGTAACAATAAATCAAGTCAACCATATAGTTGAAGTTCCACCCCTTTTTTAAGCCTAATGTCAGCGTTCCAAATATCATCCCTAAAAGGATCAGACTCCAAGGCAAAGCTTTCCTCAAAGTTCTGTTTTATTAGG
>JANHFT010003340.1:34949-53096 GCA_032467955.1 Pseudoxenodon macrops | reverse complement strand
ATACAGCAGCAGCCATGAGGTGATCACACTCGCCACCTCCTGCACCCCAAAAATAATAAGACCTCCCCGAAAATAAGGCCAAGCACTTATTTCGGGGGTCAAAGGAAACACGGTAGTAAGCTGCTGGTGACATCACGGAACCAGTTCTGGTCTGTGGATGCCGTAATCTTTTTTTTAACTTTTTTTTTTGTATTTAAAAAAAAAACTTTCCAGGGTTTTTTTTTGTGCATGCGCAGAAGCCAACTTTCCGGCACTGCGCATGCATTGCCATCTTGTTTTTGGCCTTTTGGGGGGGTTGTACTGCGCATGTGCGCACGTGCAAAGCGCACGCCCATGAGGCATGGCCGTGCTGCGCGGGAGGCAGCAAATCAGCAGTGAGGGAAGTTAGAACCCACCCCTGATCCTGTGACAATATCTTTAACACTATCAAACAACAACCTCTGCTTATCCCAGGTCCTTGGGAAGGACTTGATAGGTAGACAGAAAATGCCAAATGCAATCTGAATGTGCAAGCAATAACAATAGCCATAATGATAACAATAATTCATTGATATTGCAATACCAGGTAATGCACGAATTGAAGAGAAACCACTCTAAAAAAAAATAACAAAACATCATGATTTGCAATTGAAGTTGAGCAACTTTGGAGGGAGAAACCAATGGTTGCACCAATAGTAATAGGAGCCTTTGGAGGCATACCCAAAGGGCTGCTGGCATCCCATATAGACATAACGATAGAATTAGAGCTTCACCTCAGGACGTTTGTAGCATGTGACTTTACCTGAGTGGGTACCCTTATTCTAAGGATTTCCTGTTTGGCAATAACAATCACCTTCTTTGCAATGTAACTATTGACTTTTATTATACACTTGAAAAAGCAGGGGTGAGTGGGGAAAGAGAATGTTTTTTTCCCCAGTAAAGAGAAATGGTTCATCAAGAGTGGGTCTGTTTCACCCTTGGGATCATGAGTAGGTTAGAAACGCATATCTGAATTTTCTTAAGCATAGGAAAATATTGTTACTGCCTTGTTTATTATTTATTTATCAAACAAATGTGTTATGCCAACTTACTCCCAGGGACTCTGGGTAGGTCACAGCAACTAAAACAAGGAAAATACAATAATAACCAGCACAAACCAATAAAAGGTGGCAGCAATAATAGGTCAGGCAAAGGGTCTTCACTCTCTTTGAGTGCTGAAGTCCTGGGTAAGAGCCAAGTCTTCAAGACCCTTCTAAGGGATTTTTTAATATTTTGGTTGGTTTATATTTTTATATTGTTTTAATCCTGTTTATACCTAGCAGGTGTGCAAACTGCTGAAACTTACAAGCTGGTACTGCACATTGTATAAGCCTAGTATTTTTAGATCATCATTCATGGATGGTTAAGATTACATTAGTACCACAGCTCATCTCTGTAGAAGCAGTACATCTGTTAAAATGGCCTGGTTGCAAAAACTATTGGATCCAGTTGGTTTGCAAGACATGTTGAAAAAGTTGTAGCTGAATCCACCAGTGAGTTTTCTGGTTGGTCACTGGAACAGAGTCACTGACACAATTTAAATTCATGCTCCATTGCAGATTGACTTTTAGAGAAAGCTATAAATTTTGGATTGTCTTAACTGACCTGATGGACATTGACCGAACCTTTATCTCTGTTCATTCTTAAACTCTCGGTGACTTTTGATACCAGGAAATATTTCTGCAGATTTGGGAACTGCATCCAGTCTGCAAATGAATTCCAGACTCTGTGGAGTTGAGTTGCTGTTTGAAACAGGAGCTTCAGTGTAGTGGCCCTCACAGTTCTATTCCATCTCTGGTGTGTTTCAGAATCTACATTAAACTGGCAAGGTCAATCATCATAATACTCAAAACTAGGCACTATTGCATGCTGTTGCTGAAATCTATTTCTCAGTAACATTTTCAGGTAATGTATGACTCCCATATTTGCTTGGACACATGGAAATTTGGATAAGACACTGGAATTCAGATATAGACAAAGTGAAATTGCTTATTGTAAGAGACCAGAATTCAAGGAAGGGACTGATCTTGTTATAGTGACCTAGAAGAAACAGGTATGCAGATGTTTCTCACACTGGGAGAAACAGTTCAGACTGGTAAAATTGTCTTTTATCAGCTTTAGCTATTATGTCTGGAAAAAAATAACCTTGAGTACTGTTCTATAATCAGGTTAAATCTATTATGTGTCTAGTCCACAAACTTGTATTAGAGCAGAACTCTGCAGTCAAATTGATATCCTTGGAAATTTAAAGCAATCATATCACACCTGTATTGAGGGCATAATATTACTGGTAGTTGCCAGTTAATTTCTGATTCATGTATGAAATACATTTCATAAATGTTCTGGTCATTTCATTTAAAGTCCTGTATAATTTGATCCCACACTAGTTCAGATGCTTTCTTCTGTAGAACAGCTCCTGCCTTTTATAGAGATTAACCAAAGTAATTTGTCTAGAGTTAGGGTTGCTAGGCATTAAGCTATCAGTATTCTGAGACATAATCGCATACTTTGGAAGAAGTTTTATTTTTTTATTTGTCCAAAGTCTAAAACAACCATAACTATAAGTCTAAAACTGACTCCATAATAATCCTGGGTGGTATACAATATTAAAAACAATAAAAATCACAATAACCAAGCAAAAATGACATCTCAAAGCAATAAAAACATAAGTCTTTATTTGCCATGTTTCCAAAAGGGATCTATCACACGATCTGCCTGGGAGAAAATCAGTCTTCAAGGCTTGTGTGATGAGGTCAGAGTAGGGGTCATTGGTCATGCTACTCTAGATGGCCAGTGCTGTGAATGAGAAAGCCCACCACCTCCTAAATCCCATCATTTGACACCCTTAATTGATAGGCCTGAAGCATGTCATCTCTTGTTATCAAGAGAACGGTAAAGGCTGAATGCTACTTTTGCAAGTAAACAAGCGTAAGACTGAGCTGTGCAAAGATGATATTGTATAATATTTGCAACTAGCATGGAACATATCTGATATCTGGCAGTGCTTGAATTGCTTTTATTGAATGGCTTTTATCTAAACACATTGCTTTTTCGTTTATCCCGCCATTCATGTAAAGGGCCAGCAAATTCTAACATGGCCAATATCATCTTCAGTCTATCAACATCTGGAAGACTATACAACTGACAAGGTTCCAAGTAACACCCACAACTAAATACGATTCCAAGACAAGCAGTTCCTCAAAGTTCCATTTTATTAGAGATGTCATATTGGCACATCTGGAAAAACCCGAATCTGAAAGCTCCCGGGTTGTCCCGACCCAAAGGAAAGTTCACGTTCCTTCCCCTGCACTCACATGTCCATCACATGGTCCAATCAATCCACCATCCCGACTGGAGATGCCCCCCCCCAGGCATGCCTCTCCAGGTACAGGCTGAACGTCCTTGACACCCAGAGAAAAGAATGTTGTTATCTCTATATATCTCCACCAACTCCATACAATCCCCCTCCCATTTCCCCACAGCACTAAATGTGGCAGCTCTGAAGATCCAAAGAAAGGATGGCCTCCAGGGCTGACAACATTCAACCTTGTTATTTTTAGCAGCAAACAATTCAGAAACAGGGCTAACAACTCTACCTCGGCAAATATGGCTTCTTGGAAAATTTGACCTCTCATCTGAGCTCCTGCACAAGAAGTTTAGAATTGGTCACTTATACATAGAATTTTCAAGCTCTGAAATAAAATTCCTACTATACAGCTTGCCCTGGGACTTTTAATCTTTTATCTCTTAGGAAGGCAAGCACACAGAAAGTTGAACTTTATCATCTGCAAGGATTAGTCAGCAGGTGTTTATCATTCACATGCTCCTGAATAAAGGTTGTTTTTCTTCTGCTAGGCTGGCACAGCCATGTTGTAGGTCAAGAAGGCAAAAATATGACCTGTTTAATTGGATTATGATTTGCCCTTTTGTACTAAGGCTTCCTTTTGTCAAAGAAACTTGGCAAACTTGCAGTACTTTTTTATATACTTTTGAATAAATCATCTCTTTTCCAAGGTAAGTATCAAAGTATTTTTAAGGGAAACAATAATTTAGAAAATAATTTAGAAAATTCACTTTGTGCCTGGTCGCATACGATATAGGTACAGCTACCTTTTTGACATGTTAGATTAGTACAAATGTTGATGTAGAATGTTGGTATATTTATGAAGATTTCTAAACATATTATTTGCCCCAAAGAAATGTAAGATTTAATTTAAGATGATTCCCTACCAAAAGGAGTCGATTTAAACCATGATAATAAATACATTTTTCTTCATGACTTTTTAACACAAATTCAGTAAATCCTAGAATTTCCTCCTTCCCAAAAAATAAGAGATATGTGACACATTTATTCTTGTGATCACATATGTATGCATGCATAAACCTCTTAGAAGCTACTGTCCCAAAAGAATCAGGCCAGAAAAATATTAAATCACTGTTTAATAAGGTACCTCCATTATACACTTAATCTTATCTGCAGGTACCAAACTTTCTCCCTCATACCATTCAATGTTCTGCCCTAATTCCAAACAAAACAGACAACTAAACCCCAGATGGGGATGACTGAAGGAAACAGGGAGACGGAAAAGAAAGAGAAGAACAAATTTGGATGATCAGATTGTTAACTGGCTCTGAAATCAGGGGAAAAATGGGGGGAGGGGAGGGTTATAAGCAGTAGCAGTGACGAATCTCATAAATCTTCCAATCTATCCAGTTTGCAATGCACAATCCCAGAGGGACAGAAAAATAAACATACAAATAAAAACTGACCAACTTTTTAACCAAGTAAGAGAACCAGTGCTGCTGAGGTGAACAAATGCCTGAAGATGTGGAACTAAAATGTCATTTCTATTGTGGATTTAATCTTAGATTAGGAGATTATATTAGATCCACCTGGGAGATGACACACACTTGGCACCAATATGGTAATATCTGCTCCTTTGAGGGAGGGGCAGTACCTCCTACCTTTGAGGAGAAAGTGACATTATATCACCAAAAAAGCTTCTTTATAACTGCCCTACAGGTGAAGTCCACCATACTGCAGCCAAAACATCATAAGAGAACATCATAACTAGGGTCGCAAATGTTTTAAGATTAATACACAAGTGAGATGTAGAAAACATTGCCAAAGCTATTTTAAAAGTCCTTTATTAACCTGAATATATAAAAAAGAGAAGTTTTCTATCATAGAGGAGCTCTTACTTCATGTGGAAACAAAACATTTTTACAAAGTGAAAAAATAAATATCTTTTTGGGAACAAGATTTATATGCTAATGTGCTATAAAAAAGTAGAGTTTTGATATTTGACAAAATGTCTGTGCAAAGAAACAAATGCATACACATATTACTGCTACATTAAGGCAATATGAAAAGTATATTTAGAAAGTCGCAGTAAAGTGACTTTTCTAGCTTTCATTTCAGCTAGTATTGCACATGATCATCTAGTTTTCAGTATTCTGTGGCATTCACTAGTTGACCAAAATCCAAAATGCTTAGGGAAAATAGGGATTATGGCAGCTGGTTTAAAGAAATTTAACACAACTGCATTTTAAGGAAACACTAAGATTATAGAATTTGAGGAACATTTCTCCAAATATAAGGCATATGAACAGAAACAACAGCTGTGTTTTCTAAGGACATTTCTAATGACATTCTCTTAGGTACCCAACAGGCTGCTGATTGACTCAAAAATTGATAATAAATTTTGCAAGTAATCTGATTGCAAGATCTGCTGAGTAAATTAAACCCAGCTATTTGCTTAAAGCTTTGCAATCTTAATTTCTTAAGTGCACAAATTTAAAAATAAGTTTCTTACTTCAGTAAAACAAAAGCAGAAACAAAATTATACTACAACAGATGTACACATTAAAAACTAGTCTTTTTAAAAGATAAATGGGAATGGTCATGCCAACATAATTTTTAAAACAATTTTAATAAAATGCATAAAACTGAGTTACTGCTGGATACTGCAGACTGAATTTTCATCTTTTCTCTCAGAATATTGTTAATTTATTAATAATGCTGTTTCAAATAATACAAGTTTGTCTACAAGACATTCACAGTATATCCTCTAAAATTTATTCTAATAAGAGCTTGTTCATATTCTCCCTTTCTCAGCTTTGTCATGGTTCTTCCAGTAATTGCTGGCAGATGCAGAAGTGATAGTTCATTTTTATTGTTGGAGTTGGAACTTTAGTGCAGTACTTTGGAAGTATGGATTAGTTAGAAAGTGACACAGAAGTCATATTAGAGTCAAATTAAGCAAGCTGGTGTGGGTAGGCAAATATACATGCTGCACGTGTTCTATTTCAGATCTGCAGACTGGACACACCTAGAAGGAAAACACAAGAATGATGTTACCAATTGAATGTCCAGAGTAAGTTTCATTAGTTCTCATAAACAGAAAATGCTAATACACAATTGACACTATTGAAGTTTTTTTCATTAACGGATTTTATTTGTGTGTGCGCGTATGCACATACACACATACATGCTATTACACAGCAAATGCTTTCTTCGAATGACTCCTTTCCAAAATCTAAAAACAGGACTTCAGAAATAATTAAAACTGTCTGGGAACACAACATCTATGGGACTCCAGTGACTCCAACTAAATCTGGATTGCAAACATCCAGATTGCCACTAAATGGCAACATAAAGTTAAGATTTGTTTTTATCCCTTGTCATCTAGTGGCAATCTGGTTGTTTGTGTGTGTGTGTGTGTGTGTGTGTGTGTGTGTGTGTAGTATGTGCATGAGCACACAGCTCCATTTGTATGAGTGACATGCGTGCACTCTCCACTCACACAAATGGAGCTTCGTGTGCAAGCAGAGGGCATTTGTGCTTCTGCGCAAAGCTCCATTCACATGAGTGGAGGGAACTCACTTGTGAAGCTCCATTGAGCATGAACAGCAGCACTCTGCTCGTGTGAGTGCAGTTTTGCAAGTGCGGACTTGCCCATCACTCACATGGCCCAATTTTGAACAGGCCTTGGCCCAGTAATGGGCCACAGCCTGAGGATTGGGGACCTGTTGTAGTGATTGACCAGATAAAGCCATTAGGTCAACTGCTGCAATAGTTAAGAAGCAGGGGATATCTCTCTTTCTCTTGCCCACCTGAAGTTGCTACAGCCTTGCAGGTACCCTTTCACTACTTGGCACCTCTATCTGAACAATTTACTTAAGTTACTGATTAGAGACCTCTATGTTTCTATTTGAAGGATTTACTTTAGAGGCCATAAAAATCTAATTATGGATTGATGCAGCTCCAAAATGCCTGGAAAAAATATTCTGAGTGTTCATTTAATGATTCATATATTTCTGGAGCCCAATTAAACATTTCTGATTCCAGTGAACTGACTTCCAGAAACATATGGACACATGGAACATTTGGACTGTCCTGTTTGGTGGAATATGAGGACAGAGATTCTAGAACTGGAACATATGACAACTTAGAACATTTTACATATTTACCCATATTTGGGTGCAACTGTCTAGGAAACAATAAAATCCTAAGAAAATATTTCATTTGAATGCAAGATTTACAAATTTCAATTAAAAGCTTCACTTTTTATATTTGTATGTCGTATGTTAATCAACAGGGCC
This sequence comes from Pseudoxenodon macrops, assembly GCA_032467955.1. NCBI lineage: Eukaryota > Metazoa > Chordata > Lepidosauria > Squamata > Pseudoxenodontidae > Pseudoxenodon > Pseudoxenodon macrops. The sequence continues at coordinate 45,473 of JANHFT010003340.1, read as the reverse complement.
AGTAGTGCATTGATGAATAAGGCTTATACCTCTCTTCCTTCCATAGTGTTTTGATGCATGGCTATACTGAGCCATGAACTGATGTTTAAATCCTGCATTCAAAGTTATTGTATGTTTGAGAATTAAAGAATTTCCAGTATTTTTTTTAACTTAAATCAAAATGTAATACTTTACTGTAGCAACTGATTTTATACCTACTTGTAGCTGTATGGCGCATGTCTCACAGCACACAGTGTGGCCACATGGACAAAACGTTGAATTTATTTCTTCTTCACAGCATGCCATACACAGCAGAGACTCCTTAAACTTCCGTAGTTTTTCCTGAAGAGCTTTCATTTGCTGACAGTTGAGACCCTCACAATTGTTGTTACAGTTCATACTGTTTTCTGGCAATTTAAGAGGAGAACTGGGTGGGCTTTGGTCATTACTTGAAACTAGATCCACAATGCCAGCATTGTAAAGAGCTCGTCTTGCATGATCATAAGCTTCCTTAGATGTCCGCTTAATGTCAAATACATACTTTTTCCCAAGATTAATATTTTCTGTCAGGAACAAGGATGCCAAGTGGCCCTTTAGGTCTCGACTATATTGCATCATGACAGCGCTAGTAACAGTATCACACCTAGCAGGAAAAGAAGATATAAAAGAAACATGAATCAAACATCCTTTTTTCCCTTTATATCCCAAAACTAGTGAAATAAGAATGTGGGGAGGGGGAGCCATGCATAATATAAACACAGATTTCAATGTCAGTGGTTTAAAATGGATTTATTATCTACTTGTTTATAACATACTGGAACAGTTGTATGACAAACCACCTATATAATAGTGTCAAGAACACTGTAGTTGAATTTGACCTACAACTCTGTGTGTATGTGAATTTATGTGTGTGTCTTCTCCCCAGAAATACAAACCTGTAAAATGCATGAGTTTCTGTTATTGCTCTGTATAGTCCACTAGCTGCTCTGGTGCTGATCATCTTGAAAAGATGAACGATGCTGTTTCCTGATTCTTTAGTGACAGTTAAATATACATTCTTCCCAGACTGTGTTGCCATCTGAACAACTGAATAGGCAATCCTAAAGCAATGGGGGAAAAATACAAAGAATGACACCATAATATTAAGCCCTAAAATGCAGTTATCAAAACAAAATAGGCCAAGTAGACTGGCAATGTAAAATTAACAATGAAATGTAAAGATGAATTGATCATTTTTGGAAAGAAATGAAACTAGCTTTAATAGCAATGAAAATCTTTCCCAAAATATTGCCACTTCAAGAAGTAAAACTTAATCTTTCTATAATACTTTGGTAGCAGATCTGACACATAAAAAGAATCCCTGAATTTTCTGCAGTAAAGAATATCTATAGTTATTTGGAGTTAGAATCTTTCCCATCCCCAAAAGTACATCTGAATCAAACAATGTTTCAATACACAGTAAGAAAGTTCAATACCGTTATGCTAGAGACTCAGATAAAACAGGTGCATGCTTCAGAATCCTTTGGCTATTTTACAAGCTTTTGATAAAGTTTTTCAGGCAGGACTTTCTGGTAATCACCTGTTGATGGGGCTGAAGTCATCTGTACATCTGGAAATGCCTTCAGGGCCAACTCCAATAAAAAGTTTTTGCCCCTCGCTGTCTCTAACCGAATGCCATTCTACTCCATAGTTCTCTAGTGTTGACACAATCTGTAAAACTTGATATTCAGCTGAAACTTGGCTGAGACCTTCAAGATCCTTATGTTTTGCAATAATACTGTGGATAAAAATATAAAATAGATTAAACACAATCTTGATTTTATTTTATAATTTAAATATATTGATTTGCCACTATAAAATCCTAGATTTTAGTTTATAACATTTATAAAATCCTAGATTTTATTGTGGGAACTCTTAAAACAGATTTTACACAAAACATAACTCTTTTTATATACAATTAATTTAAAGGTATAAACATTGAGGATGGAGAGTTATAATTTTACTACATTATACTAAGAAAATTATACTAAGAAAATTAAATTTACTAAATCAACAGCATAACTTTTTATTTAAACCCTTATTAGGTCCAAGACAAAAGTTAATCACTTGACTATTCTAATCAACTCAAGGGTCAGAGGAAGAAAGGTAAGTTCTCTCACAGAAAGTAACTTTCACAAATTAAAACCCTTGCACCTAATAAGCTCAGATACACATGCAGATGCAAAAAAAGTGAAACTTACAAGTTGCTGTAACTTACAAGTTGCTTACAAGAAACTTACAAGTTGCTCTATTAAAAGTTTAACAACAAAAGTTACCTGTCCAAAGTAGAAGAGGTAAGTTCTTTCATACAGAACTCTTCATAGTGGTATTTGGCAGTATTCTGATTATAATCACCAAACTTCAACTGGGCAAGCAAAGCACTTAATTCAACAGCACGTTCAGAAGAACACTGTAGATTACCAGCCAGAAGGTCCTCCTCTACGTGCAGGAAAAACATATGCCTAAAACAGGAAATTTATTTTTGTAATGCAGAAATGAAACTTTAAGACCTGCTCAAATACTACAAGAAATATTTCTGCTAATAACTGAAAAGAATAAAAATAGAACTACAAGAAACCCCAGAGTAAATTGATAGGAAACATTCTTTAAAAAGGTGCGAGTAAAATAACTGCATTTAGAATAAAATTGGAAGAGTAAAATCCAGCAATGTATCTAAATTTAGTTCCAGCCCAATAGGATTAGGAAAACATGAAATAAAAGAATGCAAAGCAATTAGTACAAAAAAAATCAGAGCTATTTCAGCATCACAAAAAAAAAACACCTAATATTCAAAATTCCTATTAAAATCTGAAATGTTAATCTCTTAAAAGATATTTGGTAAAACACCAAACATATCTCCCTAAAACTATTGGCCAAGAAATTGATATATAGTATATGCCATATTTTATACAAAAACTCAGGGAATATCTTAGAAAAGAATGTGACATGATACTAACATATTCAACTAAATACAGAAAAAATTCAATATCCTATAATGTGAACATTTTAGGCTGAGAATATCATATTTTAGGAATATAACTCCAAATATACAGCTAGCGATATCTCAGAAAAACTGATTTGCTATTAAAATTGAGAGTTTTTGAGGCCTGAATCTGGACTCATCACTTTTACCTTTTTGAATATGCCCAGTATTTAATGTGAAACTCCTGCTGAGTGCCTCTTGCTGACTGCCAATCTAATATAAAGAACATTTGTTTATATTATAATATTATATAAGGAATATATATTCCTTATAGCAACATTTTTTTAGAATAAACATTTAATTTTCTTGCACTCTGAATATTAGGGACTAGCTTCATTTTATCTCAGTCCAAATAAAGAATTGAACCAGATACGAAAACAGATAAGGCTGGTTTATAGGACGGTGCCAACAGCATACCAGAGCAAAGGGAAAGGTTTTACAAGCTCCAATCTTCACTGCTGATTAATCAGGGGAAAGGTTAACTCCGGATGTTCAACTCTGCTGCATGCAGTTAAGGATATTCAGCACTTATCTCAGAAAACAAGCAATAGAGTCTACAGCACTTAGATAAACAAACACTTTATCTAGTGCAGTGGTTTGATGTTTGGACTACAAATTACAAGTATTTCATTAGTGCAAATGTCTGATGAAACTATGATTTTAACTAGAGACATCCATTTGAACTAAGTAGCACATCTAATATAGCTCACTTCAAGTCAGAGAAATTAAGCTCTTCACTAAATAGGAAATCAGTTTGAGGTGACTTTTCTCAAACTTTTTATCCATTCCTTAATTTTTAGAAATTAAATTTCCTCCAAAAAAGTTATAGCAGACTGCTATAAGTTCTTCAAGACAGTTGAACTACAAAAGCAGAACTTCTGCTGGAGGCAACTGCGGCAGACCAATCAGGGACTGAATTTCTTAAGCATCTCCTCTTTCTTCCAGGGAAGCAGCCGCTGATTTGACAGAACAGCTAGCAGCTATTAACAAGGGTTACTTTGAGTCAATGACCTATAGTTACATTGTTGTTGCTTTTCTGAGCACCAGACTTTCTTCCTTCAAGCCAGAGACTTTTACAATTGCAAAATGAGTCACGCCCAGAAGTGTTTGGGAGTCAGCTTTAGACTACAATTCCTTTTGGAACATGTATTTTTTAACCTAACTTTTTCCCCACCACCAAAGATGGATACTCACATAAGAGAGGGGAAAGAAATAGCATATTTATATTTAGCATATTTTCTGTCAATTGTCTATTCCATTTGGTGCTGCCTCAAATCTTATTTCTTCAATCATTAGATAGGCTAAAGAAAAAATGCTAACAACTGGCGGAAAATATACACATAACAAGCTTCTTTACTTGGAATCTTATTCTTTAGAAATACTCTAGCATTCATAACCTGTTGAAGTAGGCCAAAAAAAAAAACCCAGCTTATTGACGTGACATAAATTTGGATCATCATGGTGTAGATCACAGCATAGAAATCAGTAGATTTTAATTTTAACAGAATCTCAGGTTGGTATAAATCATGCTTTGCAGTTGCTCCACAAAAATATATAGTACTGTGAAAGTCTTAGGCCACCATTATATTTGTTGCTGTAGCAATGGTACAATGACTGTATATAATTATGTCTTAGTCTCCTTATCAGAACAGAACCAGAAAATGCAGGAAATTTGTATGCAGTATTGAAAAACAGGAAAAGACAGAAAAAACAGCTTCCATAGACTAAAGTGGCAATTATATAATGACCTCCCCTTACACTTCAGCAACAGCATACACATGACTCCTGAAAATCCAAATGGAATGGAACACGAAGTACTGTCATTACTACCACTTGTACGTGTACCTCATTCCATGCCAAAATGACTGCTGTGAAAAAAGTTCTATTATACCAAGTTTGTGCAAGACATACTTGTGCATTACACACATGTTGAATGAGTGTAATTCATTGGAAGCTTGTTAATAACACCAACTTTCAATCACATCATTCCAACCAAAATGCCAAAAATCACAGAATTTGATAGCCGCAAAATCATACTTTTACATTCAGGAAAGCCACTTTCAAAGGAAATCAACAAATAAACTAAAAATTCAAGATGTGGTATTCAAGATCAGAAAATAATAAATGACCATTAAACCTTTGCTAAAACAAACCAAGTGGTTTTTGCACAGTACTGTAATTATATTTTAAACAATCATTTGGGTTGCACTATACAGTAATGCACTATTACAAAGTTATAAGGAAAATATTCAGCAATTCTACCACATAGAACAACAGAAAGTCTAGGCTCTTCAGGGATGCGGTAATGTAGCCAATCTGTCAACAAAGTTATAATTTTGATTCTGCATAGAGAAGGCAATTGATAGCTTCAATGAACCCTCAAACTGTAAGTAAAGGATTTATGTAAAGAATATTCTTCCATCATACATGCAGAAAACGTTCCAAGATTTTTGTAAAAAATTTACAAAAACTACTGGGAAAATAAAGAACGTACTCTGGACAGTTAAGTTCAGACATGTCCACTAATTACAAGTAAAATAATAGTCTTCCAAATAACTGTTAAAAGTCAATGACACATTTTTTGTGAGTACTTGTAAATCCAGTTTATAGTTATATATTTTTAAAGAAAAAACATCTGCTTTCTCTTTGTAGCTTGAAACAGTCATTTGAGTATTACTGTAATATGACACAGATTAAAGGAGGAGTCTTGTAAACTAAAACACGGAGGAAGTTTCCTGTCTTGAACATTTTAAAATGACCTACAATAACACTGCAAAGAGGTTACTGTCGGGCACTGGAGCACATACGGTACTTTGAATTTCTTTTACTTCTAGAACTCCACAACTAACTTAACTATTGCCACAATCCATTTAGGAACATTAATTACATAACACCAATATTTTCAATAAGGAGACTAGAGCATTGCCTTTAATGGTGGTTTCTTCCCAGTACAGTGCCCACAATAAAAAGCATACCATAAAGCTAAGATCAACTGAAAAACTAGACACCTTAAGTATTGCTGAAAGTTCAAAGTCATAGTTACTCTATGGAGCCACAGACTGCAAAATAATAAACAGAAACCATTTTCAGTGAAGGTTTATTTCTTTTTACCTTGTCTGCTCCTGCAAGATCAGATGTGGCTCCACAAAGAACTTGACCCGTAGTTTCAATCTGCAAGGAGGCAAGCCATCCATCTGTTGGGATATTCTATTTCTCAAATTCAGCCACAAGTTCTCTCCCTTGCTTCCTGTAAACTGGAGTCCGAAGTAATCAACTTCTATAATCCCCAGTCGTCTGCAAACCTATGATTACAAGTTAAACATCATAAACACTACTGTAATGAGCACTAGCGAAAGATGCTATAAGATACCCATTTACTTAACAAGGTTACCTAAACCACTTTCCCAATTATTACCAGCCGAGAGAGAGAATATTTTCAGAAGTAGTAGTAGTCAGCTCAGAGGGCTCTTATGGAAGCTAGTGACCTTCCTATCTAAAGCTTTCAAGGGATCAACAAAATTGCAAATGTAAAACCCAAAATATAACAGTCTGGAAAATAATTTAAAATATGAACTTTTAACCTCGTGGATAGCAAAAGCAGCAATTGCAGCAGCTGGAGCATCAAACTAGGAGTTTGATACATGGAAAGGAATGGGTCAAAATTAGGAACATTCCAAATTTCCCCCAAAAGGCAACTGGATTTTCCTTTTGGGAAAAAATAACACGTTTCGCTCCTCCTCCAAGAAGTTTCTTCGGTTCTAACTTTCCTTTTCCAAGGAAAAGAACCGAGAAGGTCCAGTTTGCCTTTTCGAAAAGGCACCTCTGGCACATCCATGGCCCGGGATGACTGAGAACCTCCACAGACATCTCTAATGTTTGCTTAAGAGGCGCTCCTGCTTCCTTTTCCATCTTCCTCCGCATCCTTCACACAACAGGTCCACGAAGCCCGGCGGGATGGTTCTCGAGCAGTGCCCAATTCAGGGGGCGCCACCGCCTCTGCAAACGCCACGTGGCCAGTGCGGTTAAAACGGGGCTAAGAGGGGATTTTCCCGGTGTGCGAGCGAGTGTGTGTGGGGGGCGGGCGAGAAATAACTAGCAAGCCAGCCAGCCAGCCAGCCGGCATATCAACGGAGAGGCTCCCAAGCAACGAGTGGGAGACGAAGAGCCTCAGCTCGGTGTGGGGAGGGGAGACGTCCCCTTTCCTTCTGGGCTTCACTCGCAGCGACGAGGCGGCGGTTGAGGGTCCCGCCTCGCGCCGCGGCAGCGCGAGAGCCACACAGGGCGCGCAGGCGGGGAGGGGGGGGCTCTTGGTCTAACTTTGCTCTTGGTCTAACTAACCGGCAGGGATAGGAGGAATCTTGCCTCACTTCGTCTCTGGGCTTCGTCCCGTTCGCTGCTTTCCGAGACGAATCCCGAAGAGGCGAATTTTATTTCGTTCTGCCTGTGAAGCGGAAGTTTCCGATGAGAAACGCTGAAAGGCTCCTCGTTAGCTTTAATTGACGTTTATTATTGTTGGGACCAAGTCTCGGGGAGTTCCCACGTGCTTTGGCTTTAGAGGTGTGAAGAAGAAGAAAAAATGCCGGCCGCGTCATCCACCGCCCGGCCTGCCTCCGGCGCTCTTCGGTAGTTAGTTAAGAGCTGCTTTTAGGAGGTGTAATGCCTCGTGCTGGGGAAGCTCTGCCACGTGCCCCGCTCCCCAAACCTGCCGATGATTAAAGAGAATATAAGCCTTTGCCTAGTGTAGGAAGGAAGGTGCCAGTTTCTCTTCTAGGCTCCTGCTTTAGTACTTTTTAGCAACGGTGGTTGTACTGGAAATGCTTGGAGGTTTTGTTTTACAAGGGAGTTTACAAGTTTGCATAAGGGAGAGAAAAAATGACTCGGTGGCAAACTTCTACCAGAACTTTCTAGTATCAAAAATATCCTGGCAGAGCAAAGGTTAGATCTAGGAATAGCCTATCTGGGCTGCAAAAAAGATAGATCATCATCATCAGTAGCAAAAAAAAGTATGCAGCACCTTGAAACATTATTGCCATCTATTGGTTTGCTGTATTTATGCAGCTCTGATATATTTATTAAAAGCGTTTCCATGAACTTTCTAATGGCAGTACATTTAAAGAAGGTGTGAATGTGTTTCTAGCTTTGGTGCTAATACAAGTTGTCATTTATTGTTGCTGCTATGCTTTAATGCTCTGCATAATCCTTAGATTTCTGAGAAGTACTTTACTCAGAATATTTTGTTAATGCCTGTTGCTTTGAGGCTTGCACATTTTTTCTTAATGAACATAAGGGGGAAAAAAAAACCCTGAACAGATGGTAGCTCTGTGGACACATCTTACTGTTCGTTGTGCTTTTAATTTCCTCTACCATATTTGTTTAACTTCATGCATGGCTACTTCCACCACCCGTATGGGGGCTGGAAAGACAGATCTCTGCATGGTTTTTCTTGAGTCTATTGCTTTCCTTTTCTGTTTACAGATGCTATATATGCAGGTCACACAGTACTGGTTAAACAGATGCAAGTAACCTGTTCTTTGGAGAAGAATTAAAACAAAACATGGAGTCCTGAGGATTCCTAGGGCTTGGTACCAAGATATATACCACATATACAACCTCTCAGTGGCCATAAAATCACCTGCTGAGGAGTAGTTGGTATTTTATGGCTAGTATAGGCTAATCTCAAGTTATATCTGGCTCAACACATGCAACAGGAAATATAGTTTCTGTATTGTTGTAAGAAATGTGACTTAAAAGTGGGAGAGTTGAGTAATCCTTATGGCCATCATTGATTACCGGTAGTTTGGGCGTAAAACCTCTGCAAAGCTGGGATTTGATTGTTTTGGTCTGTCCCCTGCTGGGGCATCTTCATTCAGAAGATAAAGCTTTTTGGGAATAGAATATAATTCTTTATTGGCCAAGTGTGATTTTTCTGAATAGCTATCTTACATCTAGGAAACATATCTGTTTTAGTCTGGATGGCATAGATTTTTGGAACTGGAGGTGTATGATTCCAGTTCCTATTCTTGCTAGATACATTTTTCATCTTTTACAAGCAGGAAATGAAGACAAGCTCTCTTAAGAGCTAAGACCTACAGCCTTTTTGGCCGTTGTGCTCTGGGAAATTTTCTAGTGTTGGCTTCTATGTGTGTATATTAGAAGTGATAAATGCTTTGCCAAGGATGGAGTTTTTTTTTCAAAGGCAGTTTTAAAAAAAAGCAGTTATAAAACTAATTTTGAAAAGTTAAGTTTACACTGAATAGTAATGTTAGAAAATAATTGGCAGGAATATGCAAATTCAATTATTTTAAATTTAGGCCACACATTTAATTCAGTCATGGTTTAACTATCTATGGTTTACTGAATCTATTATAGTGGCTGCCATTATGCAATATTTTGAACAACTTGCTAAAGTGAATAGACTTTAGAAAATCCTATTCCCTAGTGAAGCTTAGTGTGATGTATAAATCTAATCTTAGTTAGGTGGAACTGCCAAGTCTGAGCATGGCTCTTGTATTTTAAAAGTTTTTGTTCAATATATTTTAAGCAAAAAGCAGTCAGGCTATATTACTACATAAATTATTAATACTTTAACCATGATTTAACATTGTGTTTATTTAGTAAACTCTGTTTAAACAAATTGTAACTTGGCACGAAGCTACACTGCCCAATTGTTACACCAATTGTTGCACCAAAGAGAAATCCATCTGATGTCCCTGTTATTTTTCCACAGGACAGAAAAAGCTGAATGGTTTAAAACTAAAAGATGAGTTATTTTTCCTCTTACTCACAGTGTCTAGATTAAGTGGTGAAAAAAAATGTAACCTTTTCTTTGTGACCTTTGGAAGTATATAGCATGAAATAATGCTAGAGTGAACACACCTCTCATCAGCTTTGCATTTAAGTGCTACTTAGATCCCCATAGGTAGCTAGCAAGTGTATTCAAGTGAAGCATGAATTGATATGGTGTAACAAGTAGGTAGATAGGTCATCATCAGTTCTTGCTTGCTCATCAAACTGAAGGGAGCTGTCAGTTTTGCATATGGCACAACCTTGAGAGAAAGAGTCAACAGCTAAACAGTGAGAAATAAATCTCAATTAGCTAGAAAATAGCAGAATTAAATGTAACAGTGAAATTCTTTTTTCCCCCACTTCGGAAACAGATCAGGTTTACCAGAATATGGTATCTTGCTTGATAATACAGTAGTACTTTTGGAAAAAAAATCTTGAAATAATTTATTTGCAAACTGAATATAAGCCAGCAATATAATATAATTACAGAAGGGACAAATGAAATTTTAGGTTGCATCAGGGGAAGTATAGTCTCCAAATTACAGAATATAATCCCATGATTTTATTTTATGTTGGTGAGATCCCATCTTGAGTATTCTGTGCATCTCTGGACTACATACTTTAAAAAACGTTCAGTCTGCAACAAGTTCAGAAACCAGTAGGAACTGGGCATGGCTAGTCTGGCAAAGAGAAGGACCAGGGGAGACATGATAGCAGTCTTCCAATATTTGAGAGGC
>JANHFT010003339.1:146769-157369 GCA_032467955.1 Pseudoxenodon macrops | reverse complement strand
TAGACCTCACCCCATTCCTAAGAGGTCTTTAAGGGGCGTGCATAAGTGCACCAGCGTGCCTACCGTCCCTGTCCTAAAGTTTCCTTTTATTTGTATCCATTTCATATATTCATAATCATGTTTATACTTGTATCTGTTTTCTCATACATGCTTGATGAAAATAAATAAATAAAAAATAAATAAATTTCTGAGAATTCTAGAATTCTCAAAAATGGTCATGCTGGTTGGATAATTCTTGGAGTTGAAGTCCAGATATAGGAGCATGCAAAGTTGGGGAGGGCTGCTCTTGTATATTCATGCCAAAATTGCAAATTATGCCCTTTAGCTGTTACACCTAAGTCATTCTTCTCTATTGGAAGACAAAATTGTATACAGTATTGAGGCCACAAGTTCTCTAGATGTGCCTTCTGCTCTTACTTATAAAAGTAGGTACCACATAGAAGTTGGTTTTGGAAAAGGGACCAAGAACATAAAAGTTTGATCCATACCTGTTTTTGTGTGTGCTGTTTGATAAAAGAAAGTATATGGCATAAGGAGAATTATGACGGAAATGAGTGGGTTCCACTTTAATGTGGTTCTTGTCTCTGATTTTTACCTGAATATATACATCAGATGGAGCTTTCAGAATTAAGGGGGAAATTTTCTGACTGCAAGTACAATTAATCAATGGAACAGCCTTCCTTGGGAAGTTGTGGGTGCTCCATCACTGGAGGTTTTTAAGAGACGATTGGACAGCCATTTGTCTGGAATCATATAGAGTCTTTTGCTCGAGCAAGGGATTGGACTAGAAGACCTCCAAGTTCCCTTCCAACTCTGTTATTCTGTTATTCTCCCAATGAATCCAAGGAATTTGGTTTACTCGCTATTCTTTTTTCTCATTCTGAAACAAGATGATATGAACATTTTGCATAGGATGAAGAATTTTAGACCATCAGTGACAGCCTTCTATTCAAAAACAGTCATACCCCCATAGCATCTTCTTTAAAGTTTTATGCCTCTGCATCGATGTAACCCTAAATCATAAACTTTAAAGGTAAACCCAACCAAGAAAGAAGGGAATCATGAAACAATGCCATAATTTTCCCAAAAGCACAAAATTTTGCCGTTGCGCAAGAAAATGGCTCCTGGTTTCCTTTTTTTCTCCAACATATATTTTACTATTAAGACCAGGACTAAAACAAAACATGACTCAAAAGTTTGACAGGCTATCAGTTCTTCAAATGAATTCCAAATATAACTTAGAATGGGAACATTTTATTGCTTTTTGTTAAAGAAATCCTTGAATTCTTGTGGCTAAAGGACAAAAGCAAGCATGTGATTTTCAATGATCATTCCGAACAAGGAATCAATATCGGCTTAATTCAGTAACATAAAAGAGACAACAAAACCAATTTTTATGTTTGGCATGACATTGTAAAATAAAATATAATAACATCTGATTGAATGTTCTCTGCCTTTCAGAAGAGACGATATAAAAGGCAGGAGAAAAGATATAGATAAAGATAAATGAAAAAAAAAATATGGGGGGGAAAGCAATGATGCAGAAACAATGGAAAGAAATAGAAAACTATCACAGGATGAAAAAACAAACAAGATAGAGCAAATCAGGCAAATACTAGGAAATAGAATATTTTACTTTTTATATGCCTTCAGTAGTAAAAAAAAAAAAGCCTACTTTCACTAAATATTGGTTGTGATTGAATAGATAAAATGTCAGGGTAGGTTTGCCAAAAAAGAAAAAAGGAAAACAAAGCCAGCCTTCCTATTAGAAAGAGTAAAATAGTCAATGCAGGCATATGATTTCGGTGTCATAAAAAGACAGCAGATTTTTATTTATTTTTTATAATGTCTGTACTGCTAAGGAGACATACTTTTAGTATTTTCTGCTACGGGGCACAAAAATAATTTCCACCTCTCCACTGGCCATGTACCAACTGCTCTCCCGTTCAAGTAATAAAATGCCTTGTGCTAGATCAAGCTAAAGAGTCCTTTTAATCCAAATTTTGCTTTAAAATCTCCATTTTGTGATCTGAAATGTCTCTTTCCCTGGCGGAACAGCAATAACAACCCATGCAGGAAGGGAACTCTTTGTAACCTTTACCATCTTATCCAGAGGTGGGTTCCTGCCAGTTCAGACCGGTTCTCTAGAACCAGTTGCAGAAATCTCCCCCTGCTCGTCGAATCAGCAGTGACAGCCAGCTGGATATGCCCCCAAACCAGTCCTCTGGCTGAAAATCGGTCCTCCCGGTGGAAATTTCCTCGAAAATAACCCTCTGCACAAGCGCAAAGCCTCCTGTGCATGCACAGAGTCATTTTCAAGAGAATTCCCAGATGCGACGGGGGCACACTTCCGTCACGACACGAACCAGTAGGAAAAAGTAAGTAGAACCCACCCTTGATCTTATCACTTGGCATGCCTTGCGAAGCTGAATCTGAGTTTTAAAATAATAATTTCCATACTGGACAACTGCTGTAAGAGAGTTATATGATAATATTTATCTTTTTTTTCATATTTTGATACAGACAAAAAACAGCAAAATGTTAAAATCCTAATCTTCCAATTTAATTAAAAAATAAAAATTTCAGATGCCTTTCCTTTATTTTATGGCTTCCAAGGTCTGTTTCAATGTTATTCATCTCTTCTATTAAACAATAATGCATGTAAGCATCAGAGTGCAGATTCTTTGACTAATTCAGCCCGAGCTGCTATTATTCTAACTTGAATGTGGGGGGTGGGGGAATAAGAAACAGAAGCCATGCTATCTCAATTATTGATCTTTTGAGCAGATCTGAGACAAATATAATAGTGGCTTTCTTCCTAATGAAACAAAATTTAGTTATTGGCTGCTTTAATTGCGGCTATTACATTTTAAAATGTCAATGCAAAGAAAGAGTGATGTAATACTGGTCTTGTTGTCCTTTCAAAATGACAACAATGCACAGACATCTCAAATGATAGAAGCAATAGCGTGGCTATTTTAGAAAATTATAAGAGAAACTCAAGCCTTGGAAAATAAAATAAACCCAATCCCGTAGTCGATCAATTTCACGGAGTTTGTCACATGGTTGTTTACAATGGAGCCACATGTGTGCTACCTTGGATTCCTTCTGCATAAATAAGTTCCAAATTGTTAAGATGTCCCTTTCCTCCGTTGTTCTCGTGCTCAAGGACATTTGTTCAAACCGTACTATTCCTCCTACTCCCAAAGCAATAGCGGAGCACTGAAGGGCTAGAGCTATGAATTAAACTCTAAGAACACAAATATCAGAGGATTAGCCTTCAAATGTGATGGGAAGGAAAGAGGAAGGGAGAGAGGGAGAGAGAATCAGAAAGAATATAGAAGCACTATTTGCTTTTAGCTTGTAAATAGAAACTTTCCTTGGTCAAGGCAACCTTAATTAGCATGCAATTTGTTCAAGCTATACAACTGTCACGATGCCACTAAATTGCATACAAATTCCTCAGATTGCTTGCTCAGAAATACACATTTTAAAATTTAATTCCGGTCCCACATGCTCTTTTGTTTCTGGACTTGCAACAGCTATGGAATTTTCATCTTTTGTTTTAGTATTTCTATAACAAAGCCTCCTGGTGCTTGACTTATGAGTAGCATTATTATTTCCCTTCAATCTTTTCTGCTCACAACACTAGTTATTGTATGCCTGGGCCTTGTCCCTTTGACTTATATCTTTTTCAAATGACTGTTTTGCTGGATTGTAGTACTTCAGACTACAGCGTTGAGGTGAGGGAGGTAGGAGGCTCCTGGCATATAGATAAATGTGTTGAAATGCTAATTTTTATGTGCAAGAATGGGCTCCTTTTTTTTTGGCAGCTGTGAGGATGAAAAGCATTCAAACTTAACACCCTATCTCACCCCTGCCTGCACCCAGAAGTGGCCCTGCTGATGGAAAAGCTATGTCATTTGATCTTGCTAGTTGTACAAAGTCTCCAAGCCACTTCCTTCCTTCAAGCCAGGTCTATTTATTTTCCTGCAAAAAATAATTTTCTCCCTTTCTAAAATAGTCATACCCACATACATTATGAAATATTGATCAGAAACCAACTAAGCTAAAGCCAATTCATGCAGTTAATGACTCATCCAAGGGTTTGTATGAAAGTGTGACACTATATACACACATGTTTAATGTAGTCAAGACAAGGCGTGGATGATGATGATGATTATGGAGGAGAAGGTGGAGGAGGAAGATGATTGATGTTCTTATGGGAAAAATACATTGAACATCAACAGTTCAGTTGGAGTATAAAAGAAAATATGAGATGTCAAGGACAAACATATGAGAAACTCTGATTTGTACCTACTGCTTGAGAAGAATTTTCATTTAAAATTCTTTCCATCTTCCCAGGGCCAATAATATTTAAAGGAAAAGGTCATAAATGTATATTCATTATTAAGACTGTTTGCATTTTCCTCCTTTTTATTTTCCCTTCTTATTCAAAGGTGCCTAACTTTACTATTTTTCAGTCCTTTCCTGTTTCTGCTTTTTTATGCCTTCCATTAAAGGTAGCTGGTGGAATTTTAAATTTCTTTTAAAATTTCAAAACGTTCTGATGTTCCAGTCACTGTTCCTAGCCAAATTCTTTTCTCTTTGAGAGGTGGAGGACTTTATTGTTTATATATTCATTGAATTTATTGGAAAATTAATATATCTCTGTTCACTAGCTTCTTGTTAAACTAAATTAAAAACTGCATCATTGCAAGTTGGAAATCTGGGGATCTTAACAGTGCCTACAAAATCTTGCCTTAACAAGGAAGAGGAATAATGCTGTATAAATCACAAATATGAATCTCCAATACAATCTATGCCAAATATTTGGGATATGTTACTGTGAAGATTATTTTCCAAAGCACCAGAAGGCAGGACAGGAAACAATGGACGGAAAGTAATCAAAAAGAGAAGCAACCTGGAATTAAGGAGAAACTAACTAATAGTGAGGACAATTAACCAGTGGAACAACTTGCCTTCAGATGTTGTGAGTGCTTCATCACTGGAGGTTTTTAAGAGAAGACTGGACAATCAGTTGTCTAAAATGGTAGGGTCTCCTGCTTGAGGAGGAGGTTGACCTACAATACTTCCAAGGTGCCTTCCAGCTCTATTCTGATTAAGATTGTGGTATCACAAGCATTCATCTCTGCAGAATTCTAGTGAACAGCAAGATTAAACATGGCCACTGTCACTATACCTACCGTATATTTCTGTGAGCAAGTTGATCATTACAGTGGACTCAGGGCCCAGAATTTCCTATGGAAATAACTGAAAGCAATGCATGCAAATACAGTATAAGCAAATAAAACCCAAACATTTTATTTAATCATGTTCATTTCTATGAGCAAATAAATAAATAAATAAATAAATACATACATACATACATACATACATACATTCATACATACATACATACATACATAGGATTCCAGTGAGCATTGTCATGTTATAAAGCATTTCAGGGCCACTGCAGCTCTATAGGAAGAATGGGGTTTTTAGAGCATCCAGCAAACATTTCTTTAACTTGCATATAGCATAGTAAAGTATACTTAATTACATGGCCATATCTATAGGTCAGAGGTAGATACCATTTTTTCAGCTCACAGAACACACCAAGTTCTTGTCACCAAATTCAGAAGCAAAAATAATAATTTTTAGGGCCAACTATTAAACAGGCCTCATTAAGATTCCAAAGGGTCTATTAAACTTCAGCAAGGCATTTATTTGGCCAATAAATATGCAGAAGGCTGAAATTCCAGTCCACGCCCGTTTTTGCTATATTACTAGTACAAACGGGCCTACTTCTAGTTGAAGCCAAAAAGGTGACTTAAAGTTGCATTCTTTTGCTACACTTGACTGATGATCATTACAGAGGCTTACACACCACCCAGAAAAAAATACATTACCAGTGAAAGAGGATAAAATATAAGTGACACACATGATGCAAAATTAAAGATAATTTCTTTATCTCTAAAAAGACGATACTCCATCTCTGTGAAATAAGGTAATTTAGGTCCAGGTGAATTGCATACCTCTCAGTCAACCATGCACGTTCAACTAACTCTTGAGGGGCAACATCAACAATATTGGAATTCTGTTCTTGTTTTTAAGAAAAATCAAGATTTGCATTAGAAAGCACTTCATAGAGAACTCTCCTGTCTAATTTAGAACATATGGTCATCATATAGCAAATAATCAGCCTAATCTAGCTATGTTTGAAGAAGCTTGTGAAGACGTTAGTGTGCCTAGAGGAAATATTTATACTGTCCTAAATAGCTGCTTTAGCACACATCCTCATATTTATTTATATCTTAATAAACATAGCCTGACACAATCATAACCAGCAATAGACCAGAGTTCCTTTCATAAGTACCTTGCTTTATTGGAAATTAATGAAAATGTTCTGCAAATCTGTGTTGATCACAGGTGTTCCTTCTGCCTTAATTAATTTGAGATAGATAATTGTTTGCTTTAATGGCTGATCTTCACAATATTTCCTCTTAATCTTCCCAGGGCATCACCAAGTGAACAAACAGAGTAGCTGAGCTCAGCTTGTTGACTGTAATATTATGCTTATACTTCTATATACTCCTGCCCAAGGCCACACTCCAAAAGTAGGGCATTAAAAATTAACCATTTATATCAGTTGAATAATTAAAATTAATGACCGATAGGATAGGTTGCCATATTTATAAAAATCAATCAAGTTCCCATCTACATGCCGGATTCTCTTTTCAGGTTCATGGAAACATGGTAGATAAGACAAACCAGGTTCACAGAGACATAGTAGATACAGAGTAGAAGTGGATGGAAGGTTAAAAGAATATGAAGAGCTAACTAGAACAGGAAGGAAGAAACTGGATTGAGATGAAGAGGTTTTCGTCTCAATTTCTTCAGAGAATGGAAGGAGGGGAATGCTTCTTTAGGCATTACAAGAAAGGGTTAAATTCAACAAGTGGAGTCCTCCAAAGTGAGAGGTAACCTTTTTTTTATTTTAAAAAAGCCTCTATGATTTGCAGCCCTGCATCTATTTGTTTTTCCTGACCATGCCTTTGTTTTTTATTAGTCTCTTCTTAGCAAGTGCAAGGCAACACTTCATCTCTTACCCCATATGTTTTATTTACTTATAGAAAAGGTTGGCGTTCCTATTTATTTTTATTTATATGCTGTTTTTATTATTTCTACAAATAACTCAAGAGCAAACACATTCAACGGCACTTTTCTCCTATTTTCCCCGCAAAAACAACCCTGTGAGGTGGGTTAGGCTCAGAGAGCAGGACTGGCTCAAGGCCCATCATCCTGCTTTCATGACTAAGGTGGGACTACGAATCATAGTCTCCCATTTCTAACTTGCTCCAAAAGTTCCTAATTGCTGACACTGATATGGAAGAATAATCTTTTAATTTTGAACAAACAAAACCAGGTAGTTAAATTTTCTATGGCACTTTTTAGAAACTCCCTTTTAGCTCCCACCCTCCTGATACTCTGAAACCATCCCTGAGGCCTACAGAGCAGAGCCTCCCTGATTTGCTCTTCCTAATAGATCCTATTTCAGCCTTGCCTCTGATTCTCTCATCTTTAAAAAAAAAACACCAGAAAAATAAAGGTATAGGAAACACACATCCCAAGGATGACATTTGGTAGCACCTGTAGTCAGGGGTGGGCTGCTGGGGGTTCGCAGGGGTTCGGGAGAACCTCTAGTTAAGATTCTGTGCAGTTTGGAGAACCCCCAAATCCCACACCTGGCTGGCCCCACTGACCCCTCCCCTCCCAGGAGTCCCCATGCGGCCCGTTTTGGATGCAGGTACGTGCAGGGCGCGCGTGGAGGCTCAGGAAGGGCAAAAAACAGGCCTACCTTCTCTTCTGAAAGGCAGAGCACATTCAATCAGATGTTATTATATTTTATTTTACAATGTCGTGCCAAACATAAAAATTGGTTTTGTTGTCTCTTTTATGTTACTGAATTAAGCCCATTTCCGACCTCCAGAGGGACTCTGGATTCTGGGGAGGGCAAAAAGCCCCCCCCCCTGTTGTGGTGCAGGAGGCCGACTAGGCCATGCCCACCATGGCCGCGCGCACCCAGCAACCGGGCAGAGGACCCCTTGGTAAAATGTTTGAAGTCCACTTCTGCCTGTAGTGCAGCTATGGGAAGAGACTATTTGGACTCAGAGGTCATCTTTTTTTTTGAATTCTGCTATCCCCTCCCTCCCCCCATTAAAAAAGCTCAATAAAAATAATGTCTAACGATTCAGCAGTCTTCCAAGATTTTAACCATTTATAACTGTATTTTATTTTCTTTATGGGTGTGTGTGGGTCATTTTACAAGCAGTAAACACTCTTACATTCCCAAGCATTGCTTTGCCAGACCTTACTGTAGGACACCTTTCTATGTTTGATATATCCTGCCATGGCTACAGGCTGCAAATGGCCTTGGGTGAAGATTGGATAGGTCAAAGTGCCCAGTATGAATTCCCATCTTAATTACATGAGCAATAAGGAAAGTAATTGACAGGATTCTCAACAAAAGTGACATCCAGAATGTACTTTTTTCACAGCATTTTCACAGAACCAGATGTCTATCCCACTGCTCCAATATATAAGCATCCATTTTCAATTCTGGGAGAAGCAAATGCATTTATAATTACACCAGGAGTTTGCTCTGCCAAATGCAAATCAACCTAATAGCTTGTAGAAGAAATCTTGTTTTAAATCTCTATTTTAAAAAAGATCATCAACATGACAAATAATCTTCTTCAAGATCTCTTTTTTTCTAATATGCTGTTTATGCCAAATTGCGTTATAACTCAGTAGATGACTTGGAGATAGTTCACCAGTTATTTATGTACACATTGTGTACATAAACGTGTAAACAATGTGTACATATTGTTGTTTAATTGTTTAGTTATTACAGTTGTGGAATGAGGTTGTTTTGCTTAGCAAATGCATAAGATCAAAGGCATTCTTGTATTTGAATTCCATTCTCCAATTTGGTAATCTTCAAAAATGTTTAAGTTGAATTCTCAGAATTCCTATTCAATTCAATCCAATTTAGGGCACAGGTTCAAAATATTAATATAGAGCTTAACTTTGCTTGGTAGCTGATCTGTTTGTGTGAGAACAGTTCGGTTTTTTTTGTCCTAATTCCAAACCCCACTTTCTTCCACCACACCACAGAAGAGGTTATGCATGCTCTAAAATGCTCATTGATCCCCAATTCATCAAGAAATATATTTTAAAAGACATGGAAATCTACCTACTGTAGTTCTCTTATGAGGCTGAAAATAACTGTTGTTTAAATGCCTACTTTTTATTACAACCTGTAACAAAATCAAGACTATATCAGTGATAATTTTTTTTAATAATCATGTTGCTTCAAATTGGCTATAATAATAGGGCAATCATGCATCACCGTTGTGTTTCAACAGAACTATTAGTCTCTGTATTATGTCCCTGTAATTACAGCCTAATGCTTTACACTATTAGAGCACTACTAAATATTTTACTAAACTGAATGGAGTACATAAAAATTAATTTAAATGGCCCCAAGCTTTGAGGCAAAGCATTCAGTGATGCAAATGTACCTAATTTTGTTTTCTTTTTCCCCGCAAAAAGGAAGGAGGAGATAAAACACTGAAGGAAATTTAACCGAAAGAATAATTAATGCTAAAAAGGGATTCAAATTACATTTACAGGACAATCCCATGCATGTTGATTCAAAGGAAGTTCCACCAAAATTTAGTGAGATTTAGCCCCCAATAAATTGCTATAGGTTGCAGCTTGCTTGGTCATAAGTCACTTTTTTCAGTGTTCTTGTAACTTTGGTCATTAAGCGAACTATTGTAAATCAAGGACTACATGTACCTGCAAAGGGAGGAGAAAGAATGCCCTAGTGACATCATTTTTATCCTTGGTTTTAATTCTCCCCATAACTATAGGACTCACTATCAAGGACTTTATGCAACTTCCTTTGCAATAATGATCCCAAAACGGTTTATAGTGTAATTAGAAACAAAAACCATAATTGTATAATATAGCCTAATTAATAGCCATAGTTGATTAAAAGACCAATTTAGCAATTAAAGCAAAATTAATTGGAAGACAGGGATTCTAAACTGCAAGCTTCACCAATACGATCGCTTATCATTTATTGAGTCCCGATTTGATGGTGGGATCCCTGTGTATATTCAGGGGAGGGGGATCACAAGCAGTGGTGGGTTTCACTTACCTTTGCTACCAGTTTGGGAATGGGAATGGGAGCACACGTGCGACACTACTGCACATGTGCAGAAGCTTCTGCGGATGCGCAGAGCGTTCTTGATGACATCCGGCTGGGTGGGCAGAGCCTCCCGCCACCACTGCTACTGGTTCGTCTGAACCAGGCCGAACCAGTAGAAACCCACCACCGATCACAAGTTAATTCTTATGTCCACTTTCCTTATCAGAGCTTTAAAAAAAACTGCAGAGTTATGGAATGTATATTTTCATTCAAAATTATATTATATATATTATATTATATATCCAGACCTTTCGCCGCTCCCTTAAGACTTTCTTGTTTCATCGGGCAGGGCTGGCTTGACAGTAATTTGATTTTTAA
>JANHFT010003339.1:123955-140101 GCA_032467955.1 Pseudoxenodon macrops | reverse complement strand
ACCTTCCCACCAAAGGTGGTCCCTATTTTTCTACTTGCATTTTTACTTGCTTTCAAACTGCTAGGTTGGCAGAAGCTGGGACAAGTAACAGGAGCTCACTCCGTTACGTGGCACTAGAGATTCAAACCATCAAACTGCCGACCTTTCTGATCGACAAGCTCAGCATCTTAGCCATTGAGCCACTGCATCCCTTTTGATTATTAAAAGATTATTAGGAGCCAAAAACATATGAAGAATGGGTATGTCTAGTCTAGTGAAAAGAAGAACTAGGGGGCAACATGATAATTGTGATTCAATAGTTGAGGGACTGCCATAAAGAGGATGGGGGTCAATCTATTTCCCAAAGCACCAGAAGGCAAGACAAGA
This sequence comes from Pseudoxenodon macrops, assembly GCA_032467955.1. Taxonomy (NCBI): domain Eukaryota; kingdom Metazoa; phylum Chordata; class Lepidosauria; order Squamata; family Pseudoxenodontidae; genus Pseudoxenodon; species Pseudoxenodon macrops. The sequence goes on along the minus strand of JANHFT010003339.1, from coordinate 139,735 downwards.
AGCAATGGATGAAAACTAATCAAGGAGAGAAACAACCTAGAACTAAGGAGAAATTTCCTGACAGTGAGAACAATTAACTAGTGGAACAGCTTGCCTTCAAATGTCATGGGTGCTCCATTACTGGAGGCTTTTAAGGAGACTGGACAGCCACTTGTCTGGAATGGTATAGGGCCTCTATCTCGAGCAGGGGATTGGACTAAAAGGCCTCCAAGGTCCCTTCCAACTCTGTTATTCTGTTATTATATTTTAAGTTAAGAGAATACAAACTTGGCTCAAGACTAATTTTAATATTGTACGATGGATGACACAAACAGGCTGAGACAAAAAATACAACGTGTTAAGGATGCTACATTCCAAATTGAGTTGTGCAGGGGGAATCTCCTCAACAAAGAAAGTGACCACTGCCTAAATTTGAGGTCATTATGGACTTGTGACCAATGGTGCCATTAGTGCCTTTAGGACCATTCAGCATAGGTAGCAACCTCAGTATGTATGGCCTATTATTTCTGGTCAATGTTTTTAAAAAAAACTATTTCCTGCTATGTGAATACCTCCTCTCTGTCCTGGGGATATTTTGGAGAAATGAAGATATCAATACAAGGTACAAGTGGGAAGGGAGAAATGAGAGATCTGAAAGGGAAAAAGAGAGTGGAACTAGTTTTAAAAAGTTGCAATAAAAGTGTCAAGTTTTATTGGGAGATCCCAGAGGACAATTTGTCCTGAGTCTCTCAACTCTGGAAATAATCTGTCAGTAAATTGCTCTAATAATGTCTCACTATAATATTTATCAGAAATGCAGTTCTTGCTATGAGGGTAACTAATGGCATACATCTCACCAAACAGATATTTGGCAAAGGTTTGTGACTATACCTGCATAGAAGCAGGTATCCACCCATACAAATTCCAGATGGCTCAAAGTGATAACTCCCTCCCCCTCAAAGCGGATAATGTCTTGATAATTGTAACATAGCTGTGAGTCAGAGGAACATGTGAGTTTCATTTCAAAAGGGCTTGTAGTGCAAAAGATGGTGTCCATTACCCATCCATCGTGCTTTGCTCAGCATCTGTACACCTGTTTTCAGCAACCTCTAAGTGGGAAGGCAGGAAGCTGGCCAGAGTTGCCCTGTGATAAGATGGGTGGCAAAGGGAGAGAGAGGGAGAGGGAGAGAGAGAGAGGGAGAGGGAGAGAGGGAGGGAGGGAGAGAGAGAGGGAGAGAGAGAGTGGGAGAGGGTGAGTGAGAGAGGGAGAGGGAGAGAGGGAGGGAGGGAGAGATAGGGAGAGGGGGAGAGGGAGAGAGAGAGGGAGAGAGAAGGGGAGAGGGAGTTGTGAAATAGTTTCTCTTCTTAATAAACCAAAAGTATACCTGATCTCCCAAAACCATATTGTTTAATTATATTTGAGACTGAAAAGCTGCAAAATCAATTTACAAGTTCTTAGCTCTGCAAAGTGAGGGCACTCAATAGTGTTGGAGAGCTGTTCTGGATACCATATTAAATGTTTCTTACTCATCTACTGTATATAAATATAATAAATAAGAGGAATAGTATAAAAAGAGGGATTAAGCGTGTGCTTTTCCCCCCCCCCTTCCTTCTTTCCTCTCCAGCTGTCTCCTAACCACACATCTTCTCTTCCCCATGGCTCTCTCCTCTTCCCAACCCTACCATTAGGCAGAATGAGTCTCAGGCAGTTGATTTGGGATGTCACAAAAAAGCAGCAATTTTCCAGTTATTTAATGTGTTGTTATTGTGTTTTTCCATCCCCAGGTGCCAAAGTAATTTGACCAGCCTCAATTATTATGCTTCCACCTACTCCATTGGCAAGGACAGAGTAGCAGTGCATGATAATTCAACTGATTTAAGGCCTCCATATAACTGGAGGGTAGATTGGAATCTATGGGAAGCAATAGAATTTTTACTCAATTACCGATATGAAAAAAAAGAAAAGAAATCCTTTTCTCTCTATTTCCTCCCATCTGATCCTGTTTTTCTTATGTATGTTAAGTTTAAAGGCAAAGACTACTGTAAACCGATGTGCAAAACCTTTTATGCAAGGAGCAGTATACAACGCTTTAAATAAAGGGAATGTGTTTATATATATAGCCCAATTATGTTGAAACACTTTGTGCATGCCTAGACCAAATTACACAATGCAAAACTCAGCACAATTCTTTGCGAAGATTGTGTGGCATGGCTTTGCTGAGCCATGAGCTGTGGAATCTTTGTGGCAGCCAACCGTAAGTTCTGCTAGCTCAATCAAAGAGTCCTTCAGGAGACTCTTCCCTGAATAATTTTAAGGTTGTCACAGTTTATAAAAGAAGAAATCTTGGAGGGTGAAAAAAGGGCAGTCTGTCCAATAATCAGAGGCAGAAGCCACTGAGAGTCAGTGGCAGTTCAGTGGCAGTAGGAGTCAATGGTAGTTAAGTGGCATCTAAGTTGAAATAAATAAATTAAATTAATTAGTGAAACTATTCTTCTTGAAAGAGTTCAGAATACTGCCTAATTGTTCACACTGGCATAGAAATAGCACTTAGACACTTATATACTGCTGCATACTTTACAGCCCTCTCTCTCAGCGGTTTACAGAGTCAGTATATTGCCCCCAACAATCTCGGTCCTCATTTTACCAACCTTGGAAGGATGAAAGGCCAAGTCAACCTCGAGTCGGTCAGGATCGAACTGCTGGCAGTTGGCAGAATTAACCTGCAATACTGTATTCTAACTACTGTCCCACCATGTCTCTTATGTTTTTCGGCCTGGAAATAAGTCACTATTATCAAGTTAAACTGAACAATGTTTATTTTATTTATTTATTGTTAAATATATATGCCACCAAGAGGTGACTCTAAGCGGCTTACAACCAAATTAAATCATGATGAAATATCGAAATATTAAAATAATAAATATTAAAATTGATTTAAAATCATCAAAGATGGGGAGGAAAGGAGTGAAATGCACGCAGGGTGGAGGCAGAGACTTATCTCCATTAATCACTTCCAGAATGACACGCCCCTGTCTGAGCCCAAGACCAATTGGCAGAGCCAGGTTTTCAAGCCCTTTCACAAGGTCAAAAGGGTGGGTGAGAATCTTACCTTGGGTGGAGGGCATGATGTTCCAGAGGGTGGGAGTCACAGCAGAAAAGGCTCTTTTCCTGGGCCTCATCATCCAGAATTCCTTGACTGACAGGGTCCATGGCATGCCTCTACTGCTGGTACAGGTGGCTGGGCCAATCTCTTTAGGATGAGATGGCTCCTCCTCAGGTATGTTGGAAAGCCACCTATCTTGCCTTATTCCTTGCAGGTTTGCAAACTAATCCCAGCTTCACCCAACCTGGATGCCTTCCAAATGTATGGTCCACCACCTTTGCTGGCTTATTTCTATGAGGAGTGTCATCTCACTCAATGTTTTGCTACGTGAAAGCTTTATTTAAAATACTCCTAAATGAGTTTTCATTAAAATGCTATGCAGCGTGCAGCAATCCATGCTAGATCCAATAATGCAATTACATTACAATATTGTAGTAGTCAACATACTATTTACATCCTGAAATACATATTTTTTTCCAGGTCAAGCGTGGCAGCAATGATGGAGAAAGGAAATTAAAAGATGATCAGCACAGCCTGGCTTAGATCCACAGAGAGATTACTCTTCAGTTATAATGACATACGTGACAGATCTGTCCGGGAGGGAACTTTTTTTTAATTGGTGCACCCCCCACCCACCCCTGTCTTTCAAGAGAGGCTATCAAATGCAGTTAATTGGAGGCCAACAATCCCAACAATCTCTTCATTGTGGCCCGGTAAAAGCTTGGAAACAGGGCTTGCTTCTCAATGGGGGAAGCTTATTTAAAGTTCGTGCTGCCCTTTTTTTATGGCTGCCAGCTGCCATCATGGATGACAGCCTGTCTGGATGTGCAGAGAATTCCAGGACAGGTGGCAAGACGACACCTCGACTTTCAGACACAAACGCTAAGGAAAGACACAGCCCTGCCGCCACTATCCAAGAAAGAAGATTGGAAGCTTTGGGCAATTTAATCAGAGGGGGCTTTAAATTGTGGCTTTGCAATTAAACACAGAGTACTCATGCAGTTGTAATTCATTGCATCACTCGTGCGCCAGGCTGTCCTGCAGACAAAAGCTGTCGGGTGCCTAAGAGTGAAGAAATAGGAAAGGATAATGTTCTAGGGGGTCTGGAGGTCTATGTAATGCTTTACGGTGCTGAAAATACCCTTGAGACCTGTTCTGCTATCTTGTAATTATGCACACATCGTCTGATTTATGTTCCATGTCTCCCAGCAGTACCGGCATGCTCTCTGCTTCCTTGGCCTATTTGTGCATAAAATACTTGGTGCCATAATGTCGTAAAATAGGGTAGAGGCTCATTGCGTGACTTACTATCAGATTCATGTGAGCAAAGGGTATAATAATCTAATGATCCTTTTCAGCTAGGATAAATATGCACAATTTTGCCTTCAACGCGGAAGCCACTGTGAAGCCTTTCCACTGACGCCTTTGAGAAATGTCACTTTGGGATGATAGATCTTTAATTCACCCACCTCCTTCACGCGATGATTATAGGTTTGAAACGACGAAATAAAGAAACAAAGAAGTTGGAAGGCTCATGCATGTGCATAGATGTCCATTATTTTATATCAAGCCACAGAGTGCGTTGCCCTTGGTTTCGGAGAACAGGGACTAGCTCACACCTTACAAAAGGGTTATTAAGTACTCTGCTATAAAAATGCTACTGGAACTAAGAGCATGAATATGTGAAGTGAGCCTCTGAAGGGATATAACCGCATGCCGAAGAAAACAACAGTAGGGGAAAGTGCAAGTATCATCTTTAAAATCACTTCCTGGAATCAGCAAAGATTTTCATTCGTATGTCATGTTCCTAAAAGTGCGTACATCCTTGAGAAACTATAACAAGAAGTCCTTTCAAACCTTCTCACTCAGAGCTGGAGATTACCTTTATATTAGCACCTAAATGTCAATCTCATTTCCACTTCTGTAACCTGAAAATAGCACTAAATAACTGTGGAAAATAATTATTTGCTCTGAAGTTAGAATGGGAAGGTTTTTTTTTTTATATTTTCCCCACTTAACGCTTTCTCGATTGTTAGATTACAATTCCTATTCTTTGCAGCCACTGGTCAAGCTGGCTGATTAGGATGGGAGCTGTAGTCTAACACTTATTTTTAGGTGTCTCCATACAGAAAACGGATCTATGCTGTTTTTCCAGCTGGTCTCTACATACAGTAACTCAAAAGCAGAATGTATTGATTTCAGACTACTTCACTCATACTGAAAACTTCATGGCTAAGTTAAGTTCCACTGTTGTCAGTTGGAATTCAGTGAAAGTAAATTAGCTCAGTCTTCTCTGTTTTCAGTTGCACAATAGAATGGAGCAGAGTATCTTGTAAATTGGGAGAAATTAAAGAACAAACACAAAGGTTACATGAAACGTCATACTTCTCAGAGTGAAGACTGATTAAAGATAGAGATACAAACTAGAGCAAAGCATTCCAAAGTTAAAGAGCTTATCGTTGAAAATGTCTGCTTTTAGGTATTTTCAAATTTTACCTCAGCATGGGAGGACTATCTCAGAAGATGATCTCAGGGTGTGGACAGGAACCTACAGAAGGACTCCATTCTCTATTTCCTGTGATATCAGCAAGCCCTGGAGATCTTGTACTAGTATCTTGAATCCTGATCAGAAGCAAACTGTAGACAGTAAAGATCATAAAGTACTGATGTGTTCATATCACCCAGTTGTCCCAAAGGTACTTTTCCAAGAGACAACTAGGCTTTTTTTGTTTTTCCTTGAAGATGATTCGCTTCTCATCCAAGAATTTTCTTCAGTTCTGACTTAATTGAAGAAGCTTCTTAGATGAGAAATGAAACATCTTCAAAGAAAAACAAAGAAAGTCCAGTTGCCTCATGAAAAAGCACCTTTGGGACAACCATGACCTGGATGACTGAGAATCTCCATAGACGTATCACCCAGTTCCAATCAATACTTTTGCTGCATAGTTTTGTAAGAATTGGGTTTCTGAACATTGCAAAAGATAATTGTAGGTATAGTTCCCTGCAGTAATCTAAACAAGAAATTACCAAAACGTGGTTTATTACAAGCAAGGCAATTTTTATTCAAGTGAGGTTATAGCTGGTGCATCAACCTGAGCTGATGAAAGGGCCTTGGTGTCACATTCCTCTTATTTATTCATTTGCTTATTTACTGCATTCATTTATGTACTATTTGACCCTCAGATTCTAGGTAGTTTACAGTAATAAGCATGCAAAAAAAAAACACCAACCCAACCCATAATGTAAAACATTACCCAAACATCGACCTTCCATAAAATCATGATTATCTAAAATAAGGCTGTCTCAAAACCCACATACCAAACAAAAACAACAAATGATGGCCAAGGCCACCACTAACAGTGAAATATCCGAAAAGCCAGTAACACAGGAAAAATGTCAAAGATGGATCCAGAACTTCTCCAGCAGATTAATGAGGCAGCACTTTGAAGAGATACCTGCTTTGCAGTTTTGTGTGACCTTTGTTGCTTCCTCCTAAGATTCTTCCTTAAGTGTCTTCGAATGTTTCTGATACATTCCCAAACCATCTAACAGGGCCCTTGGTCCAACTCACAACTATCTTTGACTAAATTACTGCCGTTGAATCTAGAGGATGAACTATCCACCGACAGCACTAGTAAAAAGTGGCTATTAATCTCCAACCCTCTCTCCTACTTTATTGGGCTTCCCTTGGCATTAGATCTGGTTTGCCAAGTTTGTAGAGAAACAGCAGCAATAAATTAGGAAACAGTTACACACAAGAAGATCTGCCAGAGAACAAACAATGTGAGGATTTGAAAAAGGAACAAGGCTAAAAGTAGAGGTGAACTTTCCCAAAGGATAGAACTTATGATCAGGAATGTCTGGTGGGTATAACCTGGCGGTTGTGAGAATTTGTCACCCTTGAGTCATATGGTTTTACAACATGATAGGAGAGTTAATTAGGGGTTGTTGTTTTTCCTTGTTTGTAGTAAATTCAGACTACAAAAAGCATATATCTGCTACACAGTATTTTTTCAGGAGATTTAATAAAATGGTAAAATGGGATGGAAAGGATCAGTATGCCTCTTATGAAACAATTTATCTCCTTTAGCAGCTTTGTTTTAAAATTATGAATCAATTAACTTTTAAAGTCTATGAATGAACAGCTGCTAACATATACAACAGGGGTAAAGCAAAGGTTAACTGAGTTATTTAGCACTCGAAGATCATATTGATCACAGCACTGAATGTTTTAGGTAATAAAGGCACAAGGGAGTAACCCTTGTAATGAAAAGATGAAATGTAATGTAATGAAAACCATTACATCATCATCATAATCATCATCATCAATAATCCAGGGGATAATAGAAGCGAAGACAACGGAACTGGAGAAGACAATAAAGTATCAAGATCTGAAAATCAAAGCACCTGTGGTCAGTGGTGGGATGCTGCCGGTTTAACAACCAGTTCAGTGACTGCGTGCTTTGCTGCGTGTGCGTGCACAGTTTTACAAATACTAACCTTCTGTGTTACCACTTGAGAGTAACATAGCTGAGGCGCGGAAATCCACTCTGCCACACCAATCAGCTGAGAAGATAAAGGTAAGTAAGGTGCAGCGGCAGGTAGGTGGGCAGACCTGATCGTCAGAGCGAACCGGTTCACTCCCCAGCTGATCATCGGAGCTACAGGTTCACCTGAACTGGTTTGAACCAGTAGAACCCTTCCCCTGCCTGTGGTATTTCAAAACACTTCCATGGCTTCTTTGAATGAAGAATGAAGAAACATCACAGGTGCTTTCAGAAGAATGCAAAAGAGATTCAGCTGACTTTGCCGGAACAGCAATCTAGAAACCTTCCCTCCACCACTACCCCAACTTTCACCTCCCAATGATCCTCACCTGATGTTTACCTCCCCATCACCAGACCATCACCTGATGTGACCGAGACGAACACTGACACACCGACACACTGTAAACTCTGCTAAAGATGTTACCTAGCCTGGTAATGAAATGTTCAGAAACAACCCACATGCTCAGAGAATGGATCTCCACCTTCAATCTAGAAATAAATCAAGAAATTATCTGAGCTACTCAACTTCATCCAGTTTGTAATGAAGAAGGAAAGTCTAAAATCTAACTAGTGGAGTAAGTTGTCCCAACACAACTTCAGAAGTCATAACTGATAGGGGGGGGGGGACCAGTGAAAAATCATAGCAGCAGATCTGGATAATATCTGAAGCGAACAAATATTTGTTTTCTAAGCTATTCATTGACAAAGTGCTATGAAGCCAAATTGGTGACCAATCTAGATTCCAAAATGTTTAACAGTGCTGCACATTCGGGGAGTGGGAACATATTCTCATTGTCTCATTGTCAAGAAACTTTTAAACTTCAGAATTTGCATATAAAAGCAAGTGCAAAACCTCCAGCTAGAAGTGCATTCTGCCCTTAGCACAACTTTCAGTTGACTGACATTTGAAATATAGTGCCTTTATTGCCTGCTGAAGCTGTATCTATCTCTCAAAAAACTCAGAGGAAAATTCCTTACAAACTACAGAAATTTAACTCTTTAAAGTTATTTAAAAGAAACAAGGGGGAATCAGGGATTATTACACTGTTCTCAGCCAAGCAAGGAAATAATGCACAGAGTTTTACCTACATTATTGTTAGAAGAAGTGCCAATCAAAAATGCAACCTTTGCTGTTCAGAGTTTAGAAGTTCCTACCAGAGGCTCAAATGGCTGGGAGATTAGCCAGAAATCTGACAGAAAAATTCCCTGAGAGAAAAGCATGGCTGCTAGGAGATAAAGACCGAGGAACCCTTTGAGAATTTCTTGAAATTCAGATGAAAGAAAACTGAGGACCTGAAAATGAAATATGGGAATAGCATCCAGGTAACTTTTAAGAGAGGCAATAGCAAAACTGTTATGCGCCTGGATAGCTACAACATCAGTAGTCCAGGAAGCATTGTAGCAGATCTGAAACATTATGTAGGCATGTCAACGTGGCAACGTTGTGTTCAACAGGGCTATGCCAAGCATTAAAGACAGACCTTGCTTCTGCATTGCTTTGAGTGAAGCAACATGATCCCTGTATTTCAAGATGCCATGTTGCGTTTCTTGGCATCCCTTCTGGGACCTTCTTGGCAGATACTGTAGTCAGAAAAGGCTTTTGACTATGCAGAAGAATGTTCAAGTTCTTGGACAAGGAAGAATGAAAACAAAATGGCTCACTGAAAAGAAACATATATGGAGACTTAGGGTGAGGGCTATGTGATCCCTAATTGTTTAGGATCCTTCTTGGAGGTAGAAAGAATAAACAAGGGGCCGTAGCAAGCAGTAGTTTAAAGGAAAAGTATATATTCATATTTAAGACTGTTTCCAGAAAGGTTTATAGATTTATATCTCACCTTTTAATCAAGAACTTGAGGTGGCACAGCGGCCCCTTCTATTTTTCCTCATAAGAATCATGTGGTTGGATAAATTAGATTGAGACATTGTTGGTCCAAAGTCATTCATGGCTGAGGTTGGATTAGAACCTGGGTCTCTCCTCTCATGGTCCTGCATCTGACCATTATTGCACCAAAACCTGAGACTAAATATTTTTTCATGAGGTTCAGTAGGGTTGATCTGACATGTTCTCTGTACCTGCCCCAAGAAGCTAGCTTTTTCCTCACAGGGGAAAAAAAGTAATATTCTATCATTAGTAGGATCCTTTAGAAATATCAGACACACCTAGTTTCAAATTTCTGTTCTATCAGTGGCTTTGACTGTGTCTCTAAGAAGAGATGTTTATTTCAGGTTTCGTGAATTCTGTTGTGAGATTATTTGATCTGCACGTCCCAATTCCACATGCAAATCAGAAGAGAATTATTCCCTTGAATTTGCATTTCTTTGAATGTTTTGATGGAACTCTCAAACATACCAAAATTGGTTTTAAAGTATGCATTTTAAAATGTGTATTTTAAGACAGTATTTAAATATTTTTTTTCCTCCTTCTAGATTTTTACATACATGCAGAAATAAAATAGAATAGATTTATAAATAAATAAATAAATCTGACACCCTGGATCTGTTTATTTCTATCTCCAAGCCTAATTAATTCACAACCTCTCTCTCTCTCTCTCTCTCACACACACACACACACACACACACACACACCTCATTAACTTGCTTTATATCCAGGTGAAAAAATTGTCCAGAATTTGTCTAAGCAATCTCTTCATAAACTTTGTAACCAATATATACTCTGTCATCACAGACTCCTGTTAGAGCAAATACAACCTGTGAAAACACTTGTTTTAACACAAAAAGCATGTAACCCAATTCTGGTTAAAAAACTGTTTTTCTAAGGTATGGGATATTGCTGAGATAATATTGAACTCTCAGGTTTTATCTACAGAATACACTGTATCTTTTGGATATTACGCTTTTGATCCCATGAGTTGGTCTATTACAATTGTCTTTTGCTAAATTGAAATTAAGTCTCAGGTGGCATAACAGAACTCAGTTTTAAAGTAAACATTCAAAGCATTGGACTGGAAATATAATGTGTGAACCTGAAACAATCAGCAGCAGGTAAAATCCTCCCAATTTTCTCATTATAATACATTTTTTTCAATTAGTAACTGGAATCAAGCAAAGTAATTTGTGTGAAAAACAAAATACAACTGGAAGATTACATTAACACATCTTTTTTTTATTTTTTTATTCGATCAACTACTCCAGTAGATTGTTGAAAGAGGTAGACTGCATTTTAACAAAGACAAAATGTAAAACTTCATTTCTACAATTCAAGCAGCGTTTATCTTTCAAAATATATTGTGCACAATAGCAAAGACTTTTGCAAAGAATTGACAAAGCCAAAGAAAATTGTGATTGTACATGTTAGGGGAAGGATCATTAGGAAGGAATCAAAATATGTTAAGGAGAAAGGCAATAACTGAAAGTTACCGAAAGACATAGCAAGAAAGACCAAAAGGCAATATATTACCAGGATTAATAATAATATCTCAAAAGCCTAGGCAATGTCACCCTTTTCTTTTTTCTTTTCTTTTTTCTTTTTAACTTCTCTGTAGTACGGCGGAGCTAAATCTGCAATCAGCATAATCTATATTTTCAGGACTTTTACATTTTAACAGACACCACGAAGCAAGTTAAACACCAGCAAGGAAACATTCCTTCAGGTTGACTTTAATGGCTAAAGGAGTAACCGGAACAGAAGGCAATGGTAATACACTTCACATAAAATGTTAATTCTTTAAATAAATGCAAGTGATTGAAAATGGGCTTTCTAAAGTTGAACTTGATTCGTCCATAAATGTGCTGCTTTGGTAATAACATTGGCAGCACAAAAATGAATCACATTTAAAATGGCTTAATTTGCCAAATCGGAACAAGATTTAAAACTATAGAGCACTGCAAATAGTCCTTTGGGAATGTGTCTGCTGGTTTGCAGGGAAGCAATTGTTGCTGGGGAAAATAAGGAGTAAGCAGATAAAGAAGAATGGTGCATGGACAATTTTAACTGAGCCATGAAAAATTGGGAAATTTATGGGCTAAAGCTACTTCCAGGTCCACATAGAGAACTCCCAAAGGTCACATAATACATTAGTGCTGAGTAATTGGCCCAACCAGTGGTAAATGTGACATATCTTCATGCCTCTTTAGCTTTCTGCCAACGTTCTTGCCCCTAACTTAAGGCTGGCTTCTTTCTCTGAGCCCAAAGCTCTAAGAAACCAGGCCTCACATTGCAATGAGAGATGATCTGAAGACATAGATAGGCAGAAGTATAGGCGAACAGGAACAATACTCTATTGGCATGGAGAGTTACGCTGAAGAAAGTGGGAATTACAGCTGTACGCCAATTCTGTATGAATCTCGGGCTTCACATGAATCCAAGCAATTCCAGGTACAATCATTTTTAATTCACTCAAAGCACTGATTGAACAATGCCATTATTGAATAAGGAGATAACTCAAACGGAGAGCAGAAAATTCTATTTATTGAGATCCAGCCTGATTTCCTTCATCCGATAACAGGAGTACGTATCCAACCCATTTCATCCAGTTGACTAACATTACAAAGAACAGAGAAGGTCAGACACATACAGATCCAATCATAAACTACCCTCATTTTTGCTTGCATCACAAATGAGGTAATCTGAGAGTTGTATCAAAAGGTTGGTGCACTCATTTTGCAAAGGTTTAGGCATAAAAGCATCACGTAACTGAGGAGACTGAGACTGCCTGGTTTAAGAATGCCCTGATAGGAATAAAGGAAATACGTCAAAACTTTGTGTGTCATTATTTTATACTTTAATGAAGCAAAGAAAAAAATAAACAATTGCACACCTATACATGGTTAGCTTGATTGTTTAAAAAAAATTATAAGCATTTCCCAAGAACAACAACAGGTACTATAAGCTGCTTGATAGAGAGGACTGACAATGAATTCTTCCCAAGAGAGAAAGCAATTCCTCTAAGCAATAAAAAAAAATTGTCCCTAAGAAAACCTGCTGTCATAGATCAGGTATTTCTCATTACAAAAGCAGAAAAATGTACATCGGCTTCCAAGCAATTGCTTCTAAAATTACAAATCCAGGTGGGCAGTCGTATTAACAGAGTAACCTTCACAATTGCCAGGGCTGGTGGAAAACAGTATCAGTCGTCATAGCCCAGTAAAAATAGACATCTAAAATAGAAGAGTCAGGAAGGGCTTATTACAAAGAGAGTATTTACCAGATCTGCACAGAGAGAGGAGTTAGAAGGTTAAATTGCTGATAGAGGAGGAAAGCGGAATGAGGTGATATGATGTAAGACGTATTTGTCTTAAAAAGCCTCATCTCATCTCCAATTTAATATTCGAACTTTAAAGATATATGATTGTTAGAAATTCATCGCTGGCGGTTTTTAAGAAGAGACTGGACAGCCACTTGTGTCCTGCTTGAACAGGGTGTTGGACTAGAAGACCTCCAAGGTCCCTTCCATTCTGCCTTCTGCTTCTAGTGACAAGCTAGCAAAGAATCAGATATTAGGAACTCCATCTTCTGGATCAAAGTGAGAGAGATCTCCTTCTTCTAAAACTTTTGGGAGATAACTATAATGTTGCCCTTTGTAATGATAAGATTCGTGCATGGATTCCCAAAGCCTTCCACGTTCTACATTTCTGTCTGTATTCGGTGTGCTGATGCCTAAGAATCTCTTTGATTTCCCACTTTAATAGCATTGTGTCTGTTTCATCAAGATGCTAATCCACTGCAGCTCTAATTTAACTCATAAACACCGAGGATGCGTCCCACTTAATCAATGACACTTGGCTGGAATATCTGAATCTTTCAACCCTTCTTATGAAGAATTAGGGAACATTTTCCTCCATCTGAGGAGCCATAGCGAACTGTAATGCATATAGATGCACGTCACTAAATGAGACAGCTGCTAAACAAGGAGTATCTGCCTATATACAGCCTAGGAGACAAAGTTACAAGCAGCCCTCAAATGTCTTAGATTTTGCTTCAGAAGGTGAACAGCTACCAAGCTAATGGAGAGGCAATTATATTAATTATATTTAATTAATATTATACGGGAAATTATTGACTTACAATCATTCATTTAGTGGCAGAGGTTACAGTGGAGCTGTCTGCTTTCCACACTTATGACTGTTGCAGCATTCCTGTGTTCGTGTGATCAAAATTCAGATGCTTGGCAACTGGTGCATAGTTATGGTGGTTGCAGTGTCCCAGGGTCATGTGGTCACCTTTTGCAACCTTAACAACTGTAGTGATTCACTTAACAACTGTGCCAAGAAAGGTCATAAAATGGGGCAAAACTCACTTAACAATTGTCTCATTTAGCGACGGAAATTTTGGGCTCAATTGTGATTGTAAGTCTACCTGGCTTTCGGAGTAGCCCCAGTATTGCTTAAGACCAGGAGTTGTTCATGACTTGGACAAAACTCCATATTCCTGGATGTTTCAAGTTGGCCATGATACGCAGACGTGATGCCAAGCTTCCAGAAGCTTCCACGGGTATCTTTTAGAACTGGCTTATCGCAAAACATTATTTATGCTTTCTTTTCAGTACACCAAAGGAGGAGGGGGAGTAACAATCCTTTTCTAGGAAAACAGTATTTCAGTTTTGGAACCCTGATCTTAGTTCAATTTCCTTAGGATTTCAAATTCAGAGATAACCTCTTGCAGCTCATTTTGGTTTCAAAGTTACAATATCCTGTAGCACTACAGAGATAATTAACTACTCCCAAAGTTATACTATCTGGTATTAACACTGTAAGCGTCAAGCTGCTCTATATTAAAAGCCATCAAGTGTCCTTTAAGCAAAGCTATTACACAGGACAGCTGAGATAACAGGGCACGTCAAATGGAAATTTGCAAAATGTCAGCACGTCACTGTCTGGCCATTTTTAATGACAAGGTCCAGATGGTCAATGAGATGGCCTGAGATTATAATCCACGTGCATCCAAGATTTTGCTGGGTGGGGAGCTTGCTTTAGACAGCGTTCTTATTATGTAGCTCTTTAGTTTTGCCTGTTAAACACAAACCAGAGAACCATTTTTAACACAGAAACTCGAAAATATTGATCAAGATAGACTTTTAAAATATATTTTACCTGCCAAAATTCATTTCATTGTTATTGTAAAGACCCCACTGTCCTTTATCAATTTACTATTGGTGTGTTAGTTTTCCATAATTTCCTATGCTGTCTGGGAATTATTTACTATATTATGCAGTTATACGGTCGTCCATCTTGCAACCAACTCTGAGCTGTGAACAACATAAAACCATGCCTAGGAACGATAGAAAAATGATAAGAACATTAAGATTAGGTAAAAAAGCATCTTAATCAAGCAGACCAAACACAGATGGGTGATGAACTCTCAACGGAGACAGAGGATGAGATTTGAGGAACTATAATCTCTATGATAAGAATGCACAAAGTTGAACTGGTATAACTCATAGTCATATGCTAGTTGTTATCTGTTGATACAGGCATCCTCCTCCTCCTCCTCCTCCTCCTCCTCCTCCTCCTCCGCTGCCACCCCCGCCCCATCACGTTAAATCATCTGCGCATACGCAGGGGAGTTTGTGAAGGCGCAGAGGGTTCTTTTCAACAGAATATCATCTCAGAGTAGCAATTTTGAGCCAGAGGAACGGTTTGGGGGCGTTGCTAGCCAGCCGTCTATTCCAATACTGGTTCTAGAAAACCAGTCTGAACCAGCAGCAACCCACCACTGCTACGAACCCCTCAGAATCCAAATCAACCGCACAGCCAACCAGAGACAGCACTGACCCTTAACCAACCCATGCAATTCCACCTCACCAGCAGTTCACCTCCCAATGACCCTCACCTGATGTAACCTCCCTATCACAAGACCCACCACAAGTCTCCCACTGATGACTCACACCTGACTGATTAAAAGACCCTCACTTGACACACCCACACCGGAAGCCCTTACAAACAGGAGAACACTGACATTACCTAAACTTAGCTGAAGATGTTACCTAGCCTAGTAACGAAATGTTCGGAAACCAACCCACAAGCTCGGAGAACAAACTTTCGCCCTCATACATAATTGTTTCATATTCTGAAAAGTCCACAATTTCACATAAGACCAGGGGTGAAATGCTCCCGGTCCGGTTCGATAGAACCGTTACCGGACATGTGGCCTGGTTCGCCGTACCGGTAAGCTGGCTGGCTGGCCACGC